>OLKM01003650.1:20000-32662 GCA_900291075.1 Melanogrammus aeglefinus | reverse complement strand
CATCCACTCATGTCAATGTAGCCTTATAAACAGCTGTTTTCAAGAATGATAAACAGACTGCTATCACATGCCTGAACTGTAGGGCCAAATAACTGACTTGCACCAAATTTATCTCTTAAGCGACAAAGGACGCGCAGCAACCAGCAGGAGGAGATGCCAGCGTCGGATGGGATCTGATTGTCCAAAGAGGGATCGAACATGTAACCCAAGCACAGACTGAGCAGCACTGGAAAGGAGTGAAGGCAGCGAGCATTGCATGATCAACACAATTGTTGAGAGCAATTCCAACATGGTTGCTGCACTTTTGGAGGGTTCTGCAGAGCTTTCGGCCACCCGCAAAGCCACCTCATATCGAACCCTAAAATCACTGCAAGGCCACCGTCTCCGGATTACCGATCATCGGTTCCAAAGGACCATACCAGTCCCTCTCTAACGCCAGTTATAGGCTCACAGTAGCCTGCTCAACACCTCCAGTTACCTAAACTTACTTTGTTGGACAACGTTTGTTTACCACTTACTTTATTGCACTTTTGTTAATTTTTAATTTGTTTAGTTCAATTGTTCAATTGCCTCTCCTGGAACCGTCAACTTATCGGTGGTGGAGCGGTTGAGTGTCCCGTGAAGCTGAGGGGCTGTTTGTCTGCGCCTTGTGCTCCTGGTAGGTCTCCCATGGCAGAGGTCTCAGGTGAGGGGCCAGACTAAAGAATGGTTCACCAAGACGTCCCATGGAAAAATTCGCATAAGTAGGAGAGAGACCCTGCCCGGAAACACCCGGGGCCCCGTCTGGAGCCCAGCCCACAGTACGGAGGGGCCTGTTGGCGAGGCCTGAATGGCCGGTTGCCCGGAGCCGGGCCGGGCCCCGAAAAAGCTAGTGTGGCACCCCCCCCCCTTCGTCGTGGGCCCACCACCTGCAGGAGGACCCACTGGGTGGGTGGCTGCCCACATATGGGTGGCGGAAAGTCAGGGGTCCCCGCGACGACCAAGCCTGAGCGGCAGAAGCTGCCTGGAGACGTGGAACCTCACCCTCACGTTGTGGGAAAAGGAACCGGGAGCCTTGGGAGGGGCGGGAGCGCTATCAGTTAAGATCTGGTGGGGTTTACCTCGTAACGCACATCTCAGCTCCTGGTAGTACCTCCCTGATAGGGTTGGACTCTTATCTTCCTCTCAGATTGCCAAAGGCAGAGGCGCCGGCGGCGTGTGGGGATACTCATTGAAACCCCGGCTGAGCGCCGCGGTGTTGGAGTCCTCGCCGGTAGACCTGAAAGGTCGCCTCCCTACGCCTAAGGGGGGGGGGGAACCTGAAGACTGTTTTCGTATGCACCGAACAGCAGTTCAGAGTACTCGCCTCTTGGAGACCTGAAGGAGTGCCGTAGTGGGGCTCCAGTAGGGCGACCCGTAGTTCACCGGAACTCAACGCCCAATGGTGGCAATGATGGAGACACCTGGAGAAAGGCGGGTGGGAAGGAACGGCCTCCCTGATCTAAACCCCGAGTGGTCGTTTGTTACGGACCTGTCTGCCCTATCAATGGATGGCCATATACAAACACCACTGTTCGAACATCAAGTGCCAATAAGTGTACAGGTACCCAAGTACCCTAGGCCGAAGATCCGATGAGCGATTTTGTAAATCGTGTATCTGATCTGAAGGCGGCATGTTTGGACCACTCGGAAGAGAGGGCTGAACTGTCAACCGACGCACCATCTGGTGGTGAGTTGGCTCAGGGAATGGGGAAAGATTCTGACAGACCTGGTAAGGTCCCAAACGAAAGTATGCGGGTGAATTGGGAACGTTCTGGAGGAGGCCCCTGTCCCTAGGGATCTTCAACTCACACCTCGCGGCGGACTTTTCTATGCAATCCTTGGAGTTTGGGCAATGAGCGCGCGAGTGGCGGTTGTCAAGCCTCCATGCTGAAGCTGCGAAAGTGAGTTGTGGCCTCAGGGTCTTAGGTTCCTCAAGGTGGTAACCCCGACCGTGTGACACCGGTGGCAGGAAGCCGTCCGATGGAAGAAGGAGGCCTTTCGGGATATGTTATCCGCAGGACCCTGACGCAAGCAGGTACCGACAGCTCGAAGCTGCAGCCCTGCCGTGTTTGAGGCTAAGCAGCGGTTGTGGGAGAAAAGTTCGGAGAGGCCATGGAGAAGACTTTCGGTCACGGCACAAACAAGGTTTCTGGAAGACCATCCGCAGCCCTCAGGGACGGGGGAAACGTGAAACCATCCAAGCTGGTAGCAGTACGGATGGACTCTGGTTGACCTCTAACTGAAGGAGATCAGTCGACCGTTGGAAGGAACACTTGAGGAACTCCTGAATCCGACAACACGTCCCATCTATGATGGAGCAAGAGCTTGAGGTTGATGGTGGTTCATCGTCAATTTCCTGATGGAGGTCACTGAGGTAGTTAAAACATCTGCCGCAAGTGGCAAAGCCCCAGGGATTGATGAGAATCCGGCCCAGAAATGCCTAAAAGCTTCTGGGTGTTGAGGGCTTGTCCCATGGATGAAACACGCCCTATTCAAACATTGCAGGGAGTCGGGTACCTGAAGAGTAGCAAACTGGTGGTGGTCCCCCGTTCAAAAAGGGGACAGAGAGTGTGTTCCAATTACCGGGTAGCAAAAACACTTCTCAGCGCTCCCGGTAAAAGTCCGCAAGGTGCTGGAAAGGAGGTTCGGCCGATCGTCGGAACCCCCAGGCGAAGAACGGAACAAGCGGTTTTCGCCCCCGGACGGGAACTACGGACCAGGCTCTTCACCTCGCAAGATCCTGGAGAGGGCCTTGGAATATGCCCAAACGTCCTACATGTGTGTTGGCATCTGGAGAAGGCAATAGTTGACCGGGCCCGCCCCGGGAGAAACTGTGGGAGTGGCTACGGGGGTATGGGGGTAGGGGGGTCCTCTCCTCAGGGCCATCCAATCCTTGTACTACCAAAGCGAGAGCGGTTGTCCGGTTCTCGGCAGCCAGTCAGTCTCGTTCCCGGGTGTTGGCCTCCGCCAGGAGCTTGCGCCTTGTCAACCCTACTGTTTGTGAATCATGGAAAAAAAAAAAAAAAAACCGATCATATCGAGGCCGCAGGTCGTGGTGGGAGGGTTGCAGTTCGGTGGTCTGAGGACCTCCGTCACTGCTCTTTGCCAGATGAATGTGGTCCGATGGCCCTCATCGTCCTGTGACCCTTCAGCACTCCACTGGATCGGCAATGGCGCCGAGGTGAAGCGGCTGGATGAAGGATCAGCACCTGAAATGCGAGGCCAGACTTAGCAAGGAAACCGGTGGTTTGCCTACTCTCGGGTAGGAAATTGAGTCCTTAGCCCAAGGTGAAGGAAAGTTCGAGTTAACCTCAGGGTCTTGTTCGCGAGTGAGGGGAACGATAAAGCGTGAGATTGGCCGGAGAATCGGAGCAGCGGGAGCGGTATTGAATTCGCTTCACCACACCGTGGTGAAGCGAGAGCTGAGCCGCAAGGCCAAAGCTCTCAGATCTATTGGTCCAACTCTTCGTTCCTAATCCTCACCTATGGGTCATGAAGGATGGGTGATGACCGGAAAGACTAGATCACGGGTACAGCGGACGAAGATGAGGTTTTTCTCAGGGAGGGTGTGGCTGCTTCTCCCCTTTAGGGATAGGGTGAGAAAGTTCAGTCATCCGTGAGGAGCTCGGATAAAAGCCCGCTGCTCCTTTGCTTAGAAACGAGTCAGTTGAGGTGGTTCGGGCATCTGGGTAAGGATGCCCATGGGTCGCCCTCCCTTGGGAGGTGTTCCAGGCACGACCCAGTGGGGAGGAGTACCTCGGGGAAGACCCAGGACAGGGGAGAGCTTATATTCTCAACACTGGCCCTGGAAACGCCTCGGGATCCCCCCGTCATAGCTGTCAATGTGGCTCGGGACAGGGAAAGTCTCGGGGCCCCCTGCTTGAGCTGCTGCCCCCGCGACCCGACCCCAGATAAGTGGAGGACAATGAGATGAGAGATGAGATGAGTTCAATTGTTACTTTTCTATTCAAGTTCTATAAAAGAATATGCAAACGTTTTAACGTTGTTTTATATCTTATAATATACTCTTAACTGCAGCTTTCATCAGTTTCTTTATTCATGGAATGCAACTAGTGTACAATGTTCTAAGTACCATAACTGTTAACTATAATTAACGATAATTACTACATGTACCATAACAATATACAACTATATACAAAATACCAAGACATCTTAATGTATGGCCGGCGCAGGAGGACACCTGGCTGTGGCATATCCGATGCAAGTGTAGCAGCTTCCTCCGTCCAGATGGGGATCACACCTCCTCCTTCTCAATTCAACAGAAAATGGTGCAATGCCACCAACATGTAGCAATCATGTGAAGGGAGAATAGTAAAGGTGGAAGTCACTGCGCTTCAGCAACACTCTCCAGCGTGACTTCAGCCTCCCAAACCACAATCTCTACTTGTGGTCCTTGCAGAGCTCAGATACACTTGAATGGACTCCTGCGAGGAGGTGGATGTTTGGGGAATGGATGTAGCCTTTCATGAGCCAGTCCATGATGGATAAAGCTGATTCTCCCAACAGAAAGTGCGAGTTGAATGGGGCCGCCATTGATTTCTCTGGTTTCCTCTGAGTGTTAAAAAGACAAGGGTTACTAGTGCACCAGTATTTTCACTACTTTATAGCCAAGCTAGTAACTTGCTACAATCTCAGTTTTATAGCATAGACATCACATTGCCTGTATCAAACTAACTTTTCAGTCGCTTAACTCCTTTATTGAATCAGTACTGGCCACATCAAGCTACTTTCATGCAGTGTTTTGAACATTAAGGTTTCATACAAAAGGGTTGTATACCACATGGGTGGGGAAGACACACGGTGACGGGGATAATCACTTAATACTCTATAATGCTAACATGCAGTAAGATAACACTGACAATACAGGTAGATTTACTTTTGGTAGCAAGATGTGCCTGCCAAATAACGTTGACTTGCCTAAGCACGTTGGCGTCGTGAGCACACCCGAGGGCATCTTGCAGTTGATGTTGCCAGAATCCTATACGGATAAGATATCAGCAGTTATTAAGCTTCCGCGATGCAAAGACTGTACAGACAACTAAATAAAACGTGTTTGGCCCAAATTTACCGATATATGTCGTCGACCACGGCTTGGAGGACATACGAGGGCCAGCCTTTGCGGTTTGCAAAGTCTTTTGTAGCCATCACTTGGCCGGTAAAAACTGGAATGTGGCTGCCATCAATGCACCCGATGATTTGGGGGATATGAAACTTCTGTTCAAATCGGCGTGCAATGCAATCCGATGGCTTCTCTTCTGTCGTGGCACCCTGATGAAGTTGTGGATGACCGACGACACCCATCCCTTTGCAGACACATGTAGTACACAAACCTCTTAACAGTTGATTTGTTTACGCCGAACTGATTGGCCACAACTCTGTATTCGGCGCAACTGGCCAGTTTGTAAAGAACAATCGCAACCCTCATTTCGAGCGGTACAGGTGCACGAACGGTCACGGTCTCATGCTTCATGACTCCTTCCATCGTCCCACCACCATTTGTTGAAGGACCTGCGGCTCTTATGCGACAAGTTGTCTTTCCACTCGTCGTCTGTCGTCAAATTCCATCAGAACCACTCTCTCCCACCAGTCTTTGCATCCTGACCCCACATCCAGCATGTTCGTCGAGACCTTCTCTGCAGCAGAGAGCTGCAAAGTTCAACAACAAATTGTTGGTCCGCAAGACACCCTCCTGTAGCATTTGGCGGCGGCGTCTTTCCTCCGAAATCAACAAAAGCAAGAGCGCCACAGTGCATCTATTTTGTAAAATGATCGCGTACATGACATACAAAATGAGGAAGGGTGTCGCTTTGAGTTGCTCTTCGTACGCCATCTTTCTTGAATGCCGCCTGTGTTCTTCTTGTAAGATGTGTTCCTGCCTGAGTTTGTGTTTTGGCTAGTGACGTCAAGAGGTCAACCGGTGGCTCTATTACCACTAGTTGAAATGGGCACAGTGCCACCTATCGTACCAGGGCATGACATGCTTCAGCCAATGAATCGAATTACTCACCGCAATGTATACTCGGACAATTGCAGTTGTCCCAAGAAGAACAATAGTCGATCCATGGCCTTAATCGGATTAAGCTGTGCATGTAAACGTACTGACTGAAGACACATATTAACTGATTTACCTTTACTTTGCTTAGCAGTTTTTTCACCCACTTATAGTTCTTCTATACTATGTTGCAATTAAACAATGTGTGATGCATGGAAAACAAACATCAGAACAAAAGAAGCAAAGAGAAGCAAAAGTTTCAGAACATTTTCTTTTTAATTATTTTAAATATCTTACATAAACACATAAACAAGCTCCATAAATCAATTAAAGATGCTCAAGAATATTTGACATGAAATGAACTATTAACAAATAAGCAAAAAGGATCAAATCTAATAAATTGCACCTACGAAAATACTACAAAGAAATTATAACAATGGACTACTTCAATTGTGTGCGGCGGCGCGAGGGGAAAAGCGGGCGGAGAGCACGGCGGCGAGGTGACGTTAGGGACGACACCAAGCACAGCCCGTGTTCAGGGAGGTTGCAGACAACGCCACCCTTGGGGACTTTTCACCCAAGAGATTTAATTTAAAAAAGACACGCAAGTAAGTTGACTCTAATGGCAGGAGACGTGGTTTACAGTTTTAACAATATATATTTTATTTAATTAAAACAAGGAATATGCACCACATATAAGCTGTTGTTAAGTGGCGGAGGGTTGATGTGGATGATGGAGGGACTAGCGAAGGGAAGAGTCCAAAATAATATAAATCATCCGGGCAAGTGATAATCACACACACAAACACAAATCCCAGGGAGCACACAGCACACAGGGAAAAAAGGACACACACCACCACCACACCACAGACCTCTGCAAAGTAAAACAGACAAGAAATCAAAACACAATGAAAACAAAACTAATGTGAAATCAAAACGGGGCATGCAACAATCAATTCCAAACAAAATATTCCTTTGCCCAAAAACTCTCTCTATAGAAAGAAAACAAATAAACAAACTATATCCAAAGCAAAACAAACCCAATGGCCAAGGCGGCAAACTTATGACAGTGACAATCTGTTGCAGGCGAATCTGTTGCAACGCTGTAGGCAACGGACAGCAAACAGCGTTGTAAACAAGGACAGCAGACAATGCTGTAAACACAAACAGCCGGAACAGCGCTGTAATGGCCGGCTCAGACTACACGATTTCAGCCCCGATTTTTACCCCGATTCTTTCGTCGCAGACAAATTTGCGAATCGTACACCGATTTTTTGACAGGTCTGGGCGACGAGACGAGGTCTTGTAATGTGGACATGCTTGCTTGGCGATCTGCGATGTTTTCGTCCGCCGACGTTCGAAAGGCCCCACGACGAAAAGTTTGGCATGTCTGAATTTTTTGGGGAATCGCATGACGGTAGCTATTCATGAGGGGACCACGCCCCCAGTTGCGTGAGGGAACCCTACGAACAGCTGGAGCTCAGTGTGTACCAACTGACTTCACTGCACTACGCTGAGTACAAAGTAGGCCTAACTACTACAAAAAATTTATGCGATCAATAGCAAGAAGAAGAATGCTAATGAAGAAAACGAGAGAAAATGAAACAACATAATGGAGACAACTTTGGTTGAAATGCGGCAGTATATTTACATCGCTCATGTCACTCGCAACGCAACTACTGTGAGGAGTTGCTGCATTGAGCAGATATAAAAACTACTGGAACCTTTATGACAAAAATGTAAAAAACATTTATGTCAGTTCTAAACCTTTCATTTTCTAAATTTCTTGTAAACGTGAATGATACAAAGTAAAGAGCATCGCACCCTATAATCGTGTAGTGTGGCCGGTCTTCCGACGAGACAACGCCCAATTTCCTGGCTCTGGGATCGTATAGTGTGACATGTTAAATCGTGGAGGAATGTCTGAGAATCGTGTAGTCTGAGCCGGCCATAAATGAAACCGCAGACGAAATCCAAAACAAAGCAGCAGGGTTCAGGTTTCTCAGTAGCTGTCCCTCATCTAAAAACAGAATGTATAAAATTGGTAAAAATGTTTATTATTAAAATGAACGTATGGGCCCAATGCTGAAATAAGACACACTATACCTGTTTACTCGATTGGCGGCACACTGACGATAACAGGGGGAGGAGCCTACAGCTACCTGCGGTACCTATAACCGAACCATTGTTAGCGCTAATATTTAATCAGATTGTGCAGACCGAGAGGACACTTACCAACGGCAGGCCAACGGGAATAGCGCACGCTAATAGCGGGGCACGGCAGCTCAAGCGCTCTGCAGCAAAGCACACGCACCCAAGAATTAAAAACAACCTTAATAGGATCGCGGAAACAGCAGCAGCGTACCACCTTACCTGCCGCGAGACAACACTTTGGACCGGAAGTCATGCATGCAATAGAGTGGCGAAGTCACGCCTTTTCCGGTAGGGCTCATGGGACCTATGAGATCGAAAAATATGAATGGGAGTCAATGGAGAGAAAATAATTATCTTCTGGTCCCAGTCTTTATATGCTGCCTGATTACACATATGTTGTTTGTGGATTTAAATGATAATTTTTCATGCCAAAGAGTTCGACCGTTTATTGTACAATTGTTCAGATAAAGGCTGTAGAGAAAACACAACGAGAAAGACTCACATATCGCCTGATGTCGCGTATGTGACGTCACGTCATCAGACTCAATCATCCTCACAGCGATTCAGTGCCAATCAATTAGATCAAGTTGCCGGTGTGTTTTGTTCCTTTCTATGTTTTTATCCTCGCCTTGAAAAAAAGTGGTGAAGTGGAGCAGAGAGATCGCCATCTCTGGGCCGAGTTCCAAGTGCGGGTGTGGTGACGTATATCATATGCGTCGAGAGCAGGGAAGAGTGCCGTGTTCCAATACCCGTACTTCCATGAGTATACACTTAAAGGAAGTACACTTTCTGCACTATCCGTACTCACTTGAGTACACTATTTTTTCAGATGTGAGTGCTGTTCCAAATCGAGTACTCTGTGGTGCACTTACCGGAGAATGAGACGATTGCGACAGCCGTAGCTGCAGGGCGCTGTGTCACTTCGGTATCCATTATTTTTTCGAGTTGAGCTCAAGCCTGGCTCCGCCTCTTCCTCTACGTAGCTAAGATGGCTGCCATTGAGTACGGAGAGTGTCCTTCGATCCACACTTCACGATTAGCCCGTTTTGAGTACGACATCCGGGTTCTTGAAGTGTACTTCTTTTCGCCGGATCTGAATTGGAACGTACTGTGTACTCAAATTTTGGCTAGTAAGTACGGACAGTACGGGTATTGGAACACGGCACCGTAGTTCACAAAGCGGCCTCACATAAAACCTAAAATTATCAAACTTCTTCACCAAATTTTTTAGTTTTCTTTGCATGAAAAATTATCATTTAAATCCACAAACAACATATGTGTAATCCAGGGCATATAAAGACTGGGACCAGAAGATAATTATTTTCTCTCCATTGACTCCCATTCATATTTTTCGATCTCATAGGTCCCATGAGCCCTACCGGAAGGGGCGTGACTTCGCCACTATTGAGCGCAGAGAGATAGAGCACCGGGGAGACCTGCCACCTTTATGTAGCATTCCCCCTACCGGCTGCTATGCGCACTTAATTGAGTGTCTACTGCTACATTCGCACAAGCTCTTAAGCACTCTGTAAGAACACTTTTATGTGTGCCAGTTTATGAACTTGCTTAACTATACACTCAAACTACAAACAAAAGTGCTATTATGGAAACTGTACGTACCACTAGAAAATTAAAAGAGATAAGTATCTGAAATTATAGTTGAACAGTTGTATCTGGCATTTCTATTCACCAAATTGACTCAGCATTATAATTTGACTCATCTAGACAGTTTTAGTTGTACTTACAAAGAGAGGTGAACATGAAGGATCAGGTGTCCTTTGTTCTGCAGGTGCTGGACTCTGCAAATATTGCCTGAGTGCAACTCGCAATTAAAAAAAACACTGGTCATTTCACATTTACATTCATGTAGGTTATCAGTGAAGTTATGTTAGCTAGTAATACGTAGCAAGCTAGTAAAGTAGGTTAACAGTCGCTAGCTAGCGATAGCTGAGTGGCAGCAATATTAGGTGATGCACAATGCTATTTAGTTTTACACTATAATGGCTGATATTCACTTACCTCTATACTGGGCTTTCTTTTCTTCTTATTTTTTGCGTTTTCGTCTCTGCACAGGGTTTAGACGTCTTAATTTTGAGAATCAGTATAATGCACGTCAAGCTTGACATTTATGCAGTGTGTAAGCTTTACTTTGACTGTTTCAGTGAGTAAACTTAATAAGCAGTGGCGTGGCGTGGGGATTTTTTTTAAGGAAGCCAATTGAGACAAAATCTTTAATCTACATGCCTTTTTAAATGTGGGGGAAAGAAAAGAGTACGTCGCAGCTTGCAGTGTTGTGCCTGAACTCGTTCATATTTTGGGCGAACGTGAACTGAACGTACTGTATTACTGCCTGATGAACGTTACTGTGAACTCGTTCATTCTGGTGTCTGTGAACGGCACGCTCACTCGGTTTAACTTTGTCCAATAGGGGTATTATTTGTTTATCAACACGGCGGATGTGCGAGCAGAATAATCGCAAAAAGGAAATTAGTTTGACCGGCTGCCATGGTTATCTGTGTGGTTATTTTGCAGTTGCACTGTTTCAGCTCACTGTTACATTAAACTTTAATCAGAAGAGCCGGTTATCTGCTATAGATCCTATAGCAGGGCTATTCAATTAGTTTTGAATGGGGGACGGTTGGTGGAAATGATCCAAAATGAGGGGCCAGAAATAAATGCCTAAAATTGATGAGCATCCCATCAATAGCTACAGATACTGTAAAACACTACAACAACATAGGAGTGCATATATATATATATATTTATTTTATCAAATACAGTTCAACAGCTTATCAAAAAACATTTTCATTTTGATAACGTCATAGGCTGCCTGTTAGTGTTTAACAATCTTATCAGTCGAGGAAAAGACAATACCGGTAGGTTAACTCTGCAACAGCTTATTAAAGTACATCTAGGTTAACTCAAGAGTGCAACAGTTTATCAACAATACAGGTAGACCTAGGTATACTAAGGGCCCTATCTTGCATCCGGTGCAATTGACTTAATCAAGTGTCGTTGCTAGTTTGCAAATGGCGCAGAGCGTTCTTTTCCGTCCTGCGCCACGGTGTCGGTAAATTAGGGAATAATCTTGTGCCCCAAGGGGCGGCTCGGCGAAAGGAGAAGGCGTGTTCTGGCGCAAACGTTCCCTCGTGCTATCTTGCAGTTCCAGAAACCACTTGCGCCACAAACCAGGAAATATCTGGTTTAAAGTCAGTGGCACGTTGTTCAGATGCAATTTTAAGGGTGCATGCATAACGTTGCTTGTGCACCTCGCACATACACTTTGCTTCTCTCATCTACCTAGCCACACATTCTTGGTAAATTATTTGGGAAAGAACAGCTGATACAGCTGTAATAAGTTGTACTTTTAAATCAATGCTTCTGCAAACACCGTACAGCAAACACATATATTCTTGACACAGACATCGTGTACATGCCCATAACTTTTAGGATTGATGAGTATTTGATTGTGAGAAAACATTGTTTTACCGCAAGTGAGTGTTAAAAAGAATGAATGAACACACGCAAACTAAACACGTAAGTAACGCACAAGTTGTGGAAGAAAACGCTATTCCATGTGTGAATTAGGCAATATTATTTGGCCATAAACTGAGCCATTTGAAGTTTGAAATGCATGCATCTGTCTCATCATCAAAGACTGCAAACGTGCTGTCAAAATATCAACTTGTCAGATACAAATGCGCTCATGGCTCTTTAAGGGGATGGGAGGTGGCACTCTCATTGGTTTATTGCATGTTACGAGCAAACCACACCTACAGGTAATTAGCCTACTTCAGACCAACCCTTTTTAGATTTGCGCTGGGCACAAGAGTAATTTATAACTCATTTATGACTCTTACTTGACAGAAAACACAACACCCAGTATCATCAGGCTTTCTTTTTTAGTGGATAAAGGTCCCAGTTTGCATTCATTCAAACAGGGGTGCCTCTGTAGTGGTCTGGTGTTCTGGGCTCCAGCTCTGTTCTGCGGTGATGGAAACCGATCTCGCCAGCGTGGAGCGTATTTTCACACAGCCCTGTGTCCAGCACCATCATATGATGCGCAGTGGATTTGGGACATTACCACATAAGGAACCTGTAAGGCACAGCCGCCATTTGCTTCTTCAAACCAAATCTGAAGGAGGGACTGAATAAGATACGTTATAAGAAGCGAAAAAAATACTACCATTTCCCCGGCCGCCATGCTTTCAATGGTCACTTACATGTTCTACTGATCACTAAATGGTTCTTGACTGATCAATACCCTGTTCTACTTATAATCGGGTAAATAAACAAATAAGACCTCAACAGTACTTTTAAAATGCATGTAAACTCCTTTACCGATCTACTTCGGACAGAAATTGGTACATGAACGGACAAGCGAAATCGGATAAGAACACCTAGATAACTCGATCATAGTCCGCTTCCTACTTGCATGTAAACCCGCATCGTATCGGATTTCGCGTTCTGCGCA
>OLKM01003650.1:0-15000 GCA_900291075.1 Melanogrammus aeglefinus | reverse complement strand
TCTCTCTCTCTCTCTCTCTCTCTCTCTCTCGCTCATATACATAGGATTGTTTGTAGAATGTTTGAAATGTTCAATCTCAACTGTAATGTCAATTCACTTACAATATCCTGTATCTTGTACATGGGTTTGTTTGTAGAATGATTGAAATGTCAACCTCAAGTGCAATGCAAATTGCAACCTCACTCACACATACAAAGTAAATTATTCATCTTGGCAAATTTTACTGTACTGTATATGGCTGTTTGTGATGTTTTGCTAACTACTAGTCTTGCCGGTTATATTGATATTGATTTGATCTTAAAAAAAAAGAATAAACAGTGCTGATCTTCCTGGGATTTTGGTAAAGACAGGTGTTATCTGAAGCCTTATTCTCTTCTGGGTTCCATCGTGACTATTAATTTGTGTAGTGCTACACTTTATTGGTTCTCTGCTTTCCATCTTAATTTTGGAGTAAAGAAGTGTATGCAGGGGAAAGTTTATTTTTCATCTCCAACGAACAACAAAACAAAACAAAAGATCTGATGCATGCATATATGCTTCCATACCATACATATCTTCGCCTTGGGCCCCAATTTGGACAACCATGGCCGTCAGTGTAATCATCAAATAAAATATCAAAGTGTGTGTGTTGATAGGAACTTGTGAAAAATGTATATACCCTCTAAAGTTTCACAGGGTAGGCTACAAATATGAGATTAACTCCATTCCTTCGGTTTGCTTCAGTCCCGCCTCCTCAGTAAACAACTTCTAGGTATTTGACACTTGGGAGAATTGTGCTCCCACCTCCATCTGCTGGGTTAACAAGCACAACAACAGTCCTGATGGACATGTGCGACGTGCCAAAGACCCCCGTTCCTAATCCCTAACCAAGACACTGCACACTTCAGGGACGCTCTCTCTCTAAGGGGCTTCCACCTCTCCGGCTTCTTCTGCTTCTTCCTCTGCTCCTTCTTCTGCTTCTTCTTCTTCCTCTTCTTCTTCTTCTTCCTCTTCTTCTTCTTCTTCTATCCTCTGAGATGTGCAGGGCTTCATTAAAAGCTTGTTGAACGTCAACTTTCTTTCTCTATTAGCAACTAAAGGGAGAGATGTAGCGGCTTCCATTGAATCTCTAATCCCTGTTGAGTCCAGAGTCGGTACCAGAGCAGATCTACTGGAGGGGCATGGGTCACCAGCGGGGGCGGGCACGTTTGAGAAATATTTTAACGCAGTGGTGACCTCATAGTCAAAAACAGCAGAAATGCTATCAAAAATGAAACACTTTATTATTATTAGGCTAACTATTAATTATTATTAGCAACAATTTGTTGATCTTGTTGATGTCGAGGCTATGAGGTAGTAACCCTATGCACAAAGTTTACGCAGCCACTCACACAAAGACGAAAATAAAAGGCGGAGGGCTGTCGTGGAGGCTAAACGCAAATAAATGCAGTTAACCCACCTCTGATATGTCAGAAATAGTTTGTTCACCTCTCAACAGTTTATGCACCTCAAAAAAAAGCATTAAATAGGCCTGCTACTGGTTATAAATCTTGGCAGCCTCCACAATCAACAAATACACCCCTAGACAACATAAAGTAACAGGTTCGCTGACACTAGGCATCCATTCGGGCAGCAAGTAGACGATTGGAGAAGCCACGCACCAGGCAGAAATGACACAAGGCCAGATACAGAAAGCCAGGCCTGGCTTCAAGAAGTGAAATTAAAAAACGGCTTACCGTCAGAAGAGTTGCAGGCGACGGGTAGGCTACTGCTGCTCAAACGTCTAAGTACTGTCTATGATATAGGCGGACAAACTGTCTACTATATTATTTTCGATTCAAACCAGGATTCTGCGCGCTGCAGCTCAACGTTATAGTGAATCAAATGTAGCAAGTTTATTCAGCAACCAATTAGCATTGACCAAGCCTAACCTGCTATGTATGCACAACCAAAATGATGTGATTTCCCCGTTCAAATATTTTATTTAATTTAAGTTACAGTTCACACATTTAATATTAAAAGGGATTTTTTTTTGGCCACGCAATGACCTGTGGTGGGAGGGGCATTAATGACCACTAGGGGGGGGGGGCACGGCCCCAAAATGCCCCTGTGAAGATGTGACATCTTCACTGTGTTAACATGTTTTAAAAGATTCACGTGTTCCTGTCCCTGTTAGCCCTGTATTATGGCGCATTACGGCTCGGCTCGATACAGCTCGGCGCACGGCTCGGCTCGGCTCGGTTTGGTTGTGTTTCCATTACAACTGGTGCCTCCTCGACGTGGGCGGGGTCGTCATAACACGGCTGCGCGAAACCGCTGTGACGTCATTTACACGGCGCCGAGCAACACGTACAAATCCGGAAGACCAAGAACAACAACAACAACAACATCAGAGGAGGACAGCATGGAGGACATGGAGGCGATCGTGTTGCTGCTCACCCTGTGGCTTTTTGTCGCACAGAAGGCAAGAGAAGAGAGCCAGAGAAGACTCCGGGCCGCGAGACAAAACACTATTGAAAAGTCGCGCGGTTATGACGCTTCCAGTGACGACACTCATCGGCCAATCAGTGGAAGGCAGTCGGCTGACGTCACGTTTTAGTAACGCTTCGGCTCGCTTGGAACCAGGGCTGAGGGTTTTAGACAGGTGCGGGGCGTGGCAAGCGGAGCTGGGCACCGCAACGGGGCACACCTTGTCCTCATCAACTCGTCACACACTCATTCTTAAGCCTTTCGACAGGACTACGACTGCTTTTATTATGAGTCTGTTGTCAGACCAGGCCGCCGACTGGGCGGTAGCGAACTCCATTAATAGGCCCTCTCTCGCGCTTTCCTATACCTATTTTGTTTATGAGATGCGGAGGGTATTTGACCACCCAGTTCGGGGAAAGGAAGCCAGCAGCCGACTTCTCTCCCTGCGTCAGGCCTCAGACTCTGTCGCTCAGTTCGCGTTAAACTTCCGTATTTTCACGGCGGACAGTGGGTGGGACGAGGCGGCTTTACAGAGCGTTTTTTTGAGGAGACTATCTGACTGTATTCGAGACGAACTCGCGGTTAGAGACGAGACCAGCTCGTTAGATTAACTCATTTCCTTAGCCACCCGCAGAGACTCAACCGTACCGACACTCCATCCGCCGCTGCTGGTTGTGGATCTACCGGTTGGCCGGTTTTCCGGACTAACTCCATGTCTCGTTCTGCTCCCTCCGCTCCTCCCACCGATGTAGGACACGGGCCCGAGCCCATGCAGGTGGAGAGAATGCGGTTGTCCTCTGTGGAACGCCGCCGCCGTACTAGGAGCAACCTATGTCTTTACTGTGGGGAGGGGGGTCATTCTCTTGACGCATGCCCACAGTCAGTAAAAGGGCAGGCTCACCAGCTTCCAGGGGGCCGCTGGTGAGCCAAGTAGCCTGTCCTCCGGTTTCCCCCACGCGGATCCTCAGCTACCTGGTCATTCCGAGCCCTTTTTTGTTTTTATCGACTCGGGCTCTGATGAGAACTTTATTGACTATGACCTTTGTTCGCGAGCCCAGCTGAGACTGGACTTACTCCCTGAGCCCAAGGAGGTCTTCGCCTTGGATGGCCGCCTCTCCACAGGCATTGGGTTTTAGACACCTGTGGGGTGTTCCACAAAGCCGGTTTTATCACATAACCGGGTAAGTTAACCCAGGGTTTGCGGTAAACCTAGGTTTTCCGTTCCAAAATGACCACGGTATGTTAGTTACTAATAGCAACATATGCTCTGAAGTAAACCTGATCTTAGCAGGTTTTGCGCAGGTTAAGTTTGAAACATAACCCAGTTTTGGGTGTTTAAACCTGCGTTCACTGCAGATTTCATGTGTCAATGGCATGCCCTTTTGATGAGAGAACTGCTGATATCGGAGCGCAAATTATACGTGCAATCCATCGGGACCGATTAATAAGACCACGGCTCGACATCTTGGCATATCGGATTACTTTTTGCTGGAGAGATATAGATTCTCGCGCAAATCTTTAATATATTTAAATAGCCTTCTCCAGCATTATAGCCAACACTACCAATCGAGGACTAGCTTCAGGTCACTTCAGACTCTTTGCGTAGCCCTCCGTTTTTTGCAAATGGTAGTTTCATCTGGGCTATAAAGTTGGAGATGCTGAGCACATCTAAGTCCTTTCAGATGACGCATCCAAGATTTTTATCGGCCTCCTATCATACAAAGAGCAATATTGTCTGAGTACTATGCCGAGAGGCACTTACAACATAAAGTATAAAATAGTCCTAATGGACATACATCCACTGGAGAATGTTTGATCGTAGCCGGCGGCTTTATTACAAGCACTAATCCATCTTGATCTGTGAAGTTGATGATCTGAGAAGTTAGTTGATGGTAACTTCTACCGAGTTACCAAAAAAAGAAACATTTGGAAAATATGCGACGTGGCACGCACACGGTTTGTATGTGTTACTTCGAAGATCTAAAATAGGCCTACAAGAAAACACAAAAACCTACATTCAACCAGTGGGGTACCCGCCCCTGACTCTCTGAGGAGGTACCTCTAGGTACCCTCTCCGCAGGGCGCCCTGAATTTATGTTTATTAACAGCTACTCCACCGGGGTCAAGACATTTTTGAGGGCCAGATCCAGTCTGCCGACTGTCTTTTTACGATTGGCTTAAAAAAATGGCTTTTTTAAATTTAGACCAATACGATGGTGGGAAAAGGTTACCAGTTTGTATGTTTTTATACTTTATTTTTACTTGATCCGCTGAGCGCTTGGGAGCCATCGGATATTTTTTTTAGAAGAAAAGGGTTATGTGGTAGGAAGGTTAAGAATGCTTAACTGGAACTGGAATTTATAGATTCATGGCTCAAATATTAAGGATCATACTTTTGACGTGTAACTAACGCATTTTAAATATACAAAGTATCATCTCAAAGACTGAACAACTTGAGCATCTACTGACGAACTCTAACATCGATTAGGTCCTACCTATGCCTCACAGAGACTTGGTTAACTCCTAATATCCCCTTGTCTGGCTTTAATGTCCCAGGATATAATGTGTACAGACGGGATAGAAGTAAAGGGAAAGGGGGAGGTGTTCTGATATATGTGAAAGACAGCATTCAAAGTCAACAAATCACTATTCCAGAGAATAACCTGGAATGCGTGGGGGTGAAAATTACACTATCTCCCCAGATGTCTTTCACTGTCTTTGCAGTTTATCGTCCCCTGGCTGCCTCAAATTACTTCTTTGATTGTTTAAATGTCATCCATAAACAACATGATAAAATGGAAACTATTCTTATGGGTGACTTCAATTTAAACTGGCAGGATAAAAAACGTAGAAAAAAGCTTAAAGATCTTGTCAAAACGTTCCAGATGACACAGATGATTTATAAACCCACAAGAATAACAAAATCTTCTCAAACACTTATAGACTTAATTTTCATAAACAAACCAGACAGGATTAAAAAGACTTATAACCTCATTACTGGGTTTTCAGATCATAACCTTACTCTGGCTTCTAGAAAGTTGACAAAAGCACGTTATAGAAATCAAAATTCAATGAGGGAAAAATCAAGCATGCCTTTTATTTCTCAAAAAGTCATGGCCCTCATTGAAAATGAAATAAAGCAATTAAACTGGAGTGACACCATTGGTAATATATCCTGTGAGCAAGCTTGTACTGACTTAATGTCAGCTGTTAAAGATATTCTACTGAAATACACAAAAATAAGGGGCAAAAAACCAAATGCAAAATGAAATTTACCCTGGTTTAACAGTAATCTTTGGGAGTTAATGAAGAAAAGAGATGCCTCACCTAAAAAGTTTCTGAAATCAAAATTAAGTACTGATCACCTGATTTTTAAAGGTCTTAGAAATAAAGTCACACAACAACTCAGAAAGGCTAGAGCAAACTTTTTTCTTGATATTATTAGTGACGCAAAAGGAAACTGTAAGAAACTATGGAAGAGCATTGACAAGTTACTTGGACAGGAAAAACCTACAAATAGAAGTGCAAAGCTTAAGGTGAATGGCTGTATCTAGAATGATGGCCATATTGTTGGTAAATGTTTTAATGATTATTTTATAAATTCAGTACAAGAACTGAGTTGGACCTTCCCAAAAGTCCAGCTTCCACAGATCTTGGCCTGTGACTATTCTGCTTTTAAGTTAGCCCCTATTAATGCGGCAAAGGTTGAAAAAATCATCTCAACCCTGACAAATAGTAAAGCCAAAGACATACATGGTCTTGATACAGCATCATCTGATACAGCAACACAAGGCATCTTTAATACTACCTTTAGTTATAATTATAAATAAATCTATTGATGAAAATGTTTTTCCTAGTAATCTTAAGCCTGCCATAGTAACCCCTGTGCATAAATCTGGCGACACACAGGTGGTCAGCAACTATCGCCCTATCAGCATCCTCCCAGCTATCTCAAAGGTCATTGAAAAGGTCAGTAGCAGAACAACTAATTGCACATCTGGATTCTAAGTCCCTTTTACATCCAATGCAATTTGGTTTCAGAAAGAAACACTCCACTGAAACAGCTTGTTGCTACTTCCTTGAGGAAATTAAAACCAACCTAGATCAGGGTGGAGTGGTGGGAGCAGTCTTCCTTGATTTACGAAAGGCCTTTGACACAGTAAATCATGAGGTACTGTTACATAAACTAAGAAATTATGATCTCTCTATAAATGTATAAAACTGGATAAATTCCTACTTAAGTGGCCGACATCAGTGTGTTCGAGTGAATGGTACACTATCTCCATCCCGAGCATCCACACTGGGAGTCCCACAAGGGTCAATTTTAGGGCCGTTGCTCTTCTGTTTATACATTAATGACTTGCCTTCTGTCTGTAAGGTTAACATTATAATGTATGCTGATGATACTGTTTTGTATACTCATGGGAAAAGTGCAACAGAGGTGGCTACAAAATTAACAAATGTCATGAACAAGGTTAGTGACTGGTTATAAAATTCATGCCTTACGTTAAATGTTGATAAAACGGTAACCATATTTTTTAATAATAGGTGTAACTTGATAGGTGTAACTTGATCATACACTCAAATGTCTGTTTACTTCACAAAATTATTCACAATGCTTCTGCTCCCCCTCTGAAAAAGTTTGTTACACTCTGCTCTGAAAACACTGCACGAGTAACTCGATCTGTCACAAGGGGTGAGTGTAGCATAACCCTAACCCTTTTCCTGTGTGGCCATGAGTCAGTGGAATGCCCTTCCCACATAATTTATGCTGTGTACAAATCCCCACACATTCTCATGCTTATCAAAGCGCTGGTTACTGAGTAAGCAAGCTTGCACACATTGCTGAGTTATGTGAGTATGTGTATGCATGCAACCCGGTATCACGAGATCTCGTGCTCATGCGCACGAAACGCGTTAATCTATTGAATCGTGTCCCAGAGTACGATTGTTCGACTTTTTTCGTGAAATGCATCACGAAATGTTAACCAATGCATTCTGAATGCACATCCTTCACACTATATTCTTCGTCATAACTATCAAACCAAACATCCTTCACATTCGCCGAGCGACGATTATGAAAGTAAAATGCACATTTCTCGCTAAAAATGTTTACATAAATACTTTTAATGGCGTAACCCGCCATTAAAAGCATTAAAAGCGTCTATCGGTGACTACGTCACGAATAGATGCTGTGAGCATCTTTCCTATTGGATAGTTTTTAGGATATTTTTCGGTGAAAATGGCGGACATACTTTTTATTCTGGGTGGAAAATATGATATTTTAGCATAGTTACGCCATTAAAAGTGTTTATGTAAACATTTTTAGCGAGAAATGTGCATTTTACTTTCATAATCGTCGCTCGGCGAATGTGAAGGATGTTTGGTTTGATAGTTATGACCAAGAATATAGTTGTGAAGGATGTGCATTCAGAATGCATTGGTTAACATTTCGTGATGCGTTTCACGAAAAAAGTCGAACAATCGTACTCTGGGACACAATTCAATAGATTAACGCGTTTCGTGCGCATGAGCACGAGATCTCGTGATACCGGGTTTGCATGTGTATGGTTGTTATTATTAGGTATGTATGTGTGGTTATTGAGGAGGATGGGGATGGGGATGGTTGGACTGTTATCTATGTATGTGCTGTGTCTGAATGCTTGTGATTGAATGTGTGATGAAAGTAAGAGAGAGTATGTGCTGCTGGGCTAAGCTCTGTTTTTTTGTTTTTTGTTTCCTCATGACCTGGTGCTCTCGTTCCCTATGTCTGTTAGTTTGTGTGGTCTACTTTTAAAATAATATGGCCATCACATAATTTTTTATTCTGTCATACTTCAACGATTTTAATATTGTTATTCTTTCATCTGTTCTTACCTGCCCAGGGACTACAGGCGGAAATTAGTAATTATTGCTATAACCTGGCGCAATACATTTTTTCTTGTTTTACGAGATTAATGTTTTTTTTGTGCATTGTCCCTGTTTTAAATAAATCAATTCCTATCCTATGCTATTTATGTGATCAGCGATCCGCTGCCAGGCTTTGGTTCTCCGGGTTGCAGAGGCTTTAGCGTTCCCTTTTCTTGTGATAATGTCCTTTTCCTTGTCATAGCTCTCCAGGAGAACCTGGAGTTCCAGGAAATAAGCGGCCCGTTTCGCCATTTCGATCAGGGTTTCCATGATCCATACATCATGTCTTTTTAGGTTTGGCGTGGACACGCACAACCCTGTGTTAACCAACCCCGAGTTGATTGAACTAATGCATAAGCACTGCTGTGGAACCAAAAACTCTGGGTTAGTCGGCACAGGGTCAATCAACCTAGAGTTCAGCGTTAACTCAGTGTTTGTTAAACCTCCGTTCGTGGAACACCCCACTGGTTCTCATCAACTCGTCACACAATCATTCTTAAGCCTGGCGGGGACTGCTCGTCGGCGCCAGATTATTCCGTCTCATTCGGTACTTTGGCTGATGAGTGAACATCAACCTCCATTATTCTGTCCTGACCTTTGTTGCTCTAACCTTGTGTACCTTTTCGCCGGTAGCCAACTCCTCGCCAGTGGACACAACCACCGGACCGCAGCACTCCCCGGTGCCTCCGCCAGCCTCGCCTACCCGCTCCTGTCTTCGCCTCGCCTGGTGGATATACTTTCTGTTCCTTGCGACAATAAACTTTGGATTGTCTGCACTGCCTCTGTCTCTGCATCCGGGGTCCAAACTAACATTCCCGCTGACCATAACAACTGCAGTGGACAACGTAACAAATTTCTGAGATTATTATTATTATCTCTTCAGTGTCCTCGTCAAGACAGTAGCAGTAGCCTCCTGGCCAAGACAGCAGGCCAAGACAACAGTAGCCTACAGTCACACATAGCATACACACAAAACATAGGAAAAATAAAACAACTTAAACAGGCATCAGAAGGGGATATCAATATCGCAAGACATTTCGGGAGGCTCAAGGAAGAGAGTAATATTAAATTTGATCAACAAAGTGTAAAGACATTTCGAGAGGCCCAAGGAGGAGGGTGTCACGGCTTTCAAACATGCAAATTATTGAAGCCTTACGGACGTCTTGGGACGGACTTCAACGCGCTGCGGAATCACTTACTGTAGTTTGCTTGGAGATCGGCTGGTTGCGGTGGGTGCGTGCGTGCAGGAATGGGTCAATAAATGTCTGTGTGTGTGTGTGGCTGCAGGCATGTGCCATTCAAAGTAACAAATGAACAACTTAAAGACGATGCATGCACCTAAACTATTCGTTCGGTTCAAAATAAAACAGCGTCGCTTATTTGCCTCAAAACGTTCCTATCCTTTCATATTGTCTGTATATGCGGTGTGGTACCGAGCGGTTGAAAACGATTTCTGTCGGCGTCTCCTGTCTCGCAGTGATTGCGTCATCAAACAAAAAAACGCAGTGATTGCGTCATCAAACAAAAAAAAAAAAACGAAAGTGCGACGCCTGGCTTTCTTTCAATGGAATGGCTCCTACAACACCGGCCCCTATTGTTATGGGCGGGGTGCGCATTAACAATACGAAAAACAAAAAAAAAGGAGCCAACTAAAACAAAGGCAAATCAAAATGTGAGGGTATGTAAGTGTGCGTCTTCATTCGGTAGCCGGAACCAGGAGCACGATCTTGGTGACCGGTCTTTCGATTAAGTTGGTCCTGGTTTGAAGCTTTACACTCCTCACGACACCTCTTCGGTCAGGGTTGATGTTCACAATTCTAGCAATAACCCATGACCCTCTAGGGGCGTTTACATCTGCTATTAGCACGATGTCTCCTGGCATGAAATTCCGCCTAACTCTGCTCCATTTCTGGCGTTCCTGCAGGAGCGGTAGATACTCTTTAAGCCACCTGGACGAGAACAGGTCTGATATGTATTGTACTTGGCGCCAACGTCTTCTTACGTACATGTCCTCTTGCTTAAAGGTTCCCGGTGGGAGCAAGGGCTGTACTTTAGATAGTAGTAGGTGGTTTGGGGTCAGCGGTTTCAAGTCGTTTGGATCATCTGATACAGTGGTCAGGGGACGGTTATTAAGGATAGCTTCAACCTCACACATGACAGTGGTGAGGCTTTCGTCATCTAATATTTGCTGTTTTATGACAGAGATCAAAACCTTTTGCAGCGACCGAATCAATCTCTCCCACACGCCTCCATGATGGGCAGCTGCAGGGGGATTAAAGGTCCATTTTCACACCTTTCTGTTGCAAAGCCTTGCTGATCTTGTCCTGATTCCATGCTTTAAGTGCTTCCTTCAACTCTCGCTCAGCAGCAATGAAGTTGGTCCCGTTATCGGATCTTAATTCGTTTACTTGTCCTCGCCTACAAATGAATCACCGGATGGCATTAACGCACAAATCTGTGTCAAGGGAATGCGCCACCTCCAGGTGTACCGCACGACTGGCTAAACATGTGAAAATGACTCCATATCTTTTTATTGTGCCCCTTCCTCTTTTGACCTCGATGGGGCCGAAATAATCCACTCCGACATTAGTGAAGGGTGGCAGATCGGGAGTGATCCTGTCACTAGGCAAATCCGCCATTTTCTGCTCGCCAACGTTACCTCGTAGACGTCTACATTTTACACAGTCGTTTATAATTTTTCTGGACAATGCATTGGCACAAGGGATCCAATATTTCTGCATTAAAACAGATAACATGTAATTACTTCCACAATGTCCAATTTGTCTATGGATATTTTCAAGAATTAACCTCGACACATGGTGATTCTTTGCTAGGATGACGGGGTGCTTTGTCTCTTCCGGCATGGCCAGCCTACTCAGTCTTCCCCCGACTCTCAGTATTCCATTATCCAGCGTAGGATCAAGCTTAAAGATTGGGCTTTGTCTTTTGACGTTCCTAGTTTCACTCTTCAAACTCGCAATTTCATCCGGAAAGCTCTGCACTTGACAAAACTTCACAATTGCGTCATCTGCCGACCGTAGGTCGTCCAAGGTAAGCTTTGGTGCCCCCATAGAGCCCTTGAAAGCTTTCATTTGAACTCCGACTTCTGACATGCTGGCAGTACTTTTCTTTCTTCCGTTTCTCAGACTTTGCAGGAGGTTTTTCAGGCGCAGGAACCAAGCTACCGCTCGTTGGAGCTTGGACTTGGTTCTGAGGCTTGGATTACATTGACTGTGATTGCTTTATCCATCTTGACCTCAGGGTCATCATGAGAAATTATACCAAGATCCACCGGGCTGTATGGCCAGTTTTCCTCTGTGCCAAGGAGGAACCGAGGGCCGCTTATCCAGACATTGGGTTTCAGGAATGCCTCAGCTGTCATACCACGGGAGGCAAGGTCTGCTGGATTTCTTTCGGTGGCAATATGCCTCCACTGATCAATGTCGGTCGACTCTCTGATAACTCCAACACGGTTAGCAACGAATGTTTGGAACCTCTTTGTTTCATTTCGGATGTACTTTAAGACAGAAGTGCTGTCCGTCCAGAACACTGAATTTGCAAGTGGGGTTTGCAGTTCGGTCTTTAGCATCTTGTCAATCTTGACTGCTAACATTGCAGCAGTCAATTCCAATCTAGGAATAGTCACCCTTTTCAAGGGGGCTACCCTCGCTTTCCCAAAAAGGAAAGCTGTGTGGATTGCATCTTCTGTATTGGTGAGTCGCAAGTAGGTTACGACACCATACCCAACTTCGCTTGCATCACAGAAGTTGTGAAGCTGAGCAGATGCAACTGCTCCAAAGCTCTTTGGTTTGATGCATCGGTTGACCTTGTAGCTTTCCATTTGCCGCAGCCCAACAAGCCACTGCTGCCATTTTAGATGATAAGCACTTGGAATTTCATCATCCCACCCACAGCTCAGTTTACACAGCTCTTGCAAAATGTATTTTGCTGTAAAGATGAATGGAGCAATAAATCCTAAGGGATCATACACAGACACTACAACGGAAAGGATTGCTCTTCTAGTGAAGGTTTGCGGTTTCAAGGTTACGTGAAACCTGAAAGAGTCATCTTCTGTACTCCATTCAACTCCAAGGGCTCTATCCACAGGTAAGCATTCTTTGTCCAAATCAAGATCCTTTACCTCTTCAGCTCTTTCCTTCCCGGGTATGGCTGCCAACACTGATCTGCTATTACTTATCCACTTTGTCAGCCTGAAACCTCCTTGTGCACAGAGAGATGTTAACTCCTTACTCAATTTTAAAGCTTCAGCTTCCGTTGGCACTGACTTCAAGCAGTCATCCACATAGAAATTGTTCAGGACTGTTTCCCCAGCATTCCTTGGGGTGCTTGCAGTTGTCCTCCGCAGTCCTTTTAAGGGCATAGCTGGCACAACTAGCCGAAGACGTTGCACACCTACAAACAGATGAACTGTCCTTCTGTATTCTGTCAATTTCTGCTCAACGTCGCCATTGGGCCACCACAAGAACCGAAGGAAGTTTGAGTCTTCGGAACGTACTTTTGACTTGATGGTACATTCCCTCAATGTCTGCCATGACCGCAACTGGTTCCTAGACGAGAAGCGACGAATGAAGGACACTCCAGTAAGGGTATTCGTAGGTATGTGGTATTGTATTGTACTATGTAATTCTCTTTGTTCGGAGAGACGTACCCTTAAAGTGTGCGGCGCAATCAAACACGACCTGTATTTTGCGCTTCTTTGGGTGCCATACACTGTGATGGGGCAAATACCATACTTTGCCATCTTCTTGCGTCATCTGGTTTTGCGGAACAATTTCAGCATGTCCCTTTTTTATGACATCTTCCAAAAAGTCACGGTACTCCTGGTGAACGCTGGTGTTTTTGCGTAATTTCCTTTTAAGGCGTAGAGCTCGCTGCTCTACTACTGCTCGATTGTTTGGCATGGAGATGTCATCCTTTTTGAACGGGAGCTTTAGCTGGTAGTGTCCATCTTTCATTTTGGCGGAAGCAGACATAATGCGCATGAATTGTTTATCTTCTATGGACATTTCAGCCTTCTCCTCATACATCTTCTCAGGGAAGTCGTGATTGAAGTTCTGCCTTACAAGATCGTCCAAGTTTACAACTGCTATTCGATTACTGTGAACCTGGCGAAGCTGACCTTCGGCGTCCCCGCAGTCGTTCAAAAGTCCATTAACCACCCATCCTAGCCTGGTCTTGACAGCATAAGGACCACCTTCTTGGCTGTTTATTACCTTCCATGGTTCCATGGTCTTAGGTGTGTTAGTTCCTATCAGAAGCCCGATTTCAGCATCAATATGGGTCAATACAACCTCCTTTAGGTAATCCCATTCCTTCAAGGCTTCCGATGTGGGAATTTGCTCCTTTGTAACAGGTATCTCCTCTTGGGTGTAGACCGCTGGCAGCGCAATAAAATCATCTCCTTCAAGATTCGATACTTCCAAACCAGAGATTCTGTCTATATTCACAACCTTCTCGTGTCCAAGGGTTTTCAGCAAAATTCTTGTTTTCCTTCCTTTAGCATTCAGTTGTCTTTGTAAAGTAGTTGTGCAAAAGGTGGCAGTGCCGCCTGGGTCTAAAAAGGCGTATGTATGGATGGCTTTATTGCAGCTCGACAGTTTGACCTTTACTGGTACAATGGCTAATGTTTGGTTATCACCGGCCCCAGTATGAGCGGGTTTCTCCAGCGATACCAGAGAGCTGTTTACTGCTGTCGCTCTGTCTTCATTCTGTCTCCTGATGTTTCCTCTGGTTTATATCTTTCGATGTGCAGCATGGTGGGGTGCTTTAATGAGCAGATCTTGCAACTCAATCTCCTCCTGCAATCTTTACTTAGATGACCCTTGTTCATGCAGCCGAAGCAGATTCCGTTGACTTTGATGAATTCAACTTTCTCTTCACGCCTCTTGCCGTTCAATTCTTTACAAGTTTCAGTTGCGTGGTCTTTTTTGCAGAACAAACATATTCTGGGTCGTGCCGTCATAACAGGGGTTGGATTTTGAAGCGGTTCTTCTGTTGTCACAGTTGTGAAGCTACTCTTGTATGCAGAGCCTGATTTCACTCTGGGGAATTTTTTCCTGTCGTCCTTTGGTGTGACATCTTGGATGTTTCCAAACAATGGGTCGCATGCCATATTTGCCTGTCTTTCAATAAAGGTCTGACTAATTGTATGAACTTGGCTCTTGCTTGGGTTCGCTCATAACACTCATAAGCTTTACCTCTCCATTTTTCTCTCAATTTGAAAGGAAGCTTCGAGACAAAGGTTCTCATGTGAGATGTATTGTTCATGTCATTAAGAGCTTCAATGTCAATCATGGCATTACCATAACTACGCATAAAATAAGCGTACTCTTGCAGTGCTGCTCGATCTTCGGACTATAGTACTCCTAATCGGATATGCTTCTCTTGATAGGCTGAAGCAATAAGGATGTCGTTCCCAAAGTGTTTTTGCAACAATTGCTTTGCTTTATTTTACCCTTTTTCAGGTTCCATATGTAAACAGCTTCTCACAAGTAATTTTGGCTGGCCTTCAGTGTACTGATCTGGTAAGGTATGTATCTTGGTCCCGGCTCGGTATTACTTGTTTTTCCTTCAATGCAATGTTCAATGTTGTCAATGTTTCCTACCCGGACATGTTCATGT
>OLKM01003649.1:7500-32673 GCA_900291075.1 Melanogrammus aeglefinus | reverse complement strand
CACGCACACAGGAACATTATAGGAGGACTGCCCAAACACACACACACACACACACACCACACACACAGGAACATATAGGAGACTGCCAACACACACACACACACACACACACACACACACACACACACACACACACACACACACACACACGCACACACACACGCACACAAACACTCCCTCCTGTGCCAATAAGCACACACTGACATACAAACACAAACACCCACAAGCGCATACTGTTGGGACACAAACACACCCTTGTATACAAACACACACATTCACTCACTCACACACCAACACTAGGAGATACACAATGACAAAGACTGAACACACACACATTTACAGTACACCGAAACACAGAGCGCACACACACAGAGACCACACACAGACACACACACACACACACACACAATGACAAAGACTGAACGCACGGCACACACATTTACAAGTTCACAGAACGCAAACACAAAAACAATTGCCG
Source organism: Melanogrammus aeglefinus (assembly GCA_900291075.1). Taxonomy (NCBI): domain Eukaryota; kingdom Metazoa; phylum Chordata; class Actinopteri; order Gadiformes; family Gadidae; genus Melanogrammus; species Melanogrammus aeglefinus. The sequence continues at coordinate 32,195 of OLKM01003649.1, read as the reverse complement.
ACCACAGCACTATTACATTGCTCACTACCAAGCAGGAACCAACCACACACACCATCAATTAGGTCAGGATGCACACCCACACACGCGCGCATGCGCACACACACACACACACACACACACACACACACACACACACACACACACACACACACACACACACACACACACACACACACACACACACACACACACAATAGAGCACATATGGTTGCAGAACAGCCGTTCCCTATTGCCTATTTGGGGAATATCTATCTGTAGCGCATCTAGATCTAGATCAACCCAACTCTACATCCAGCTCTACAACTGCAGGTGTTTCTAACGACAAGGGTGCGGGCTCACTCTATCCCCACTCCTGCTCGTTTTATAGGTCGAGCTTTGGAAACACTGAGTTTGGGGCTTTGGGGCAAGCATTGCATTGTGGGAATATCCTTAGTTTGATAAAGAAGCTGGACGTTACTGCGCCGCAGCATAGACGGACAACGCACACACACACACACACACACACACACACACACACACACACACACACACACACACACACACACACACACACACACACACACACACACACACACACACACACACACACTCTGCAACTGAGTTGTGGTTGATCCAGGGCGTAAATGTATACTTGATATATTATGTACTTCTCAATAGTATTTAGTATACATCTGTTTTTCCTACACCATGTACACCTCTATAGTATATGATCATTTATACAGTATGTATAGCCAGATAGTACATATACTTCTCAACAGAAGTATGCATGTATAGTTCATACACCACCTCGACAGTATCAACACACTGTACATCCAGACCCCCTTCCCTCCTCCCCCTCCTCCCCCCTCTCTCCCCCTCCTCCCCCTCCGCTCCTCCCGGGGCACTGACAGTGTGATGCGGGAGAGAACAGTGAGAGAACAGAGCATGTGGGGTCTTCTGACGTCCTGATTGCTATAATTTACATCTCAGCCGTCCAACCTCCACCCTCTCCTTCCAGCACCATCTGGGGTCCGCTCCGTCTCTCCCCCGGGGCTGGAGGCTGGATCACCATGGTGATTGCATCCGCGTGCGCTCTCTCTCTCTCTCTCTCTCTCTCTCTCTCTCTCTCTCTCTCTCTCTCTCCTCTCTCTCTCTCTCTCTCTCTCTCTCTCTCTCTCTCTCTCTCTCTCTCTCTCTCTCTCTCTCTCTCTCTCTCTCTCTCTCTCCTTTCTCTCGTCACTCTGTCACTCTCTGCCGTGCTCTCTCCCTCTCTCTCTCCATCTCTGTCTCAGTCTCTCTCTGTCTCTCACTCTGTCACTCTCTCTCTAACACTCTCTGTCGCTCTCTCTGTCGCTCTCTCTCTCGGTCACTCTTTCTCTCCCTTCCCCTGTCTTTCTGTGACTCTCTCTCTCACTCCCTCTCTCGCTCGCGCTGTCACTCCCTCTCTCGCTTGCTGTCACTCCCTCTCTCTCTCTCTCACTCTGTCTCTCTCCATCTCTCTCCATCTCCCTCTCTCTCTCTCTCTCTCTCTCTCTCTCTCTCTCTCTCATCTCCCTCTCTCTCTCTCTCTCTCTCTCTCTCTCCATCTCTCTCCATCTCCCTCTCTCGATCTCTCTCCCTCCCCCTCTCCCTCTTCCTCTCTCGCTCCTTCAGAAAATTATATTTGCATTTCAATTATCCGCTAATTACAATATTCATGCTATGTTTGCTAATGCTAATGAATCAAATTCTAAGTACCAATCATTATCACTACCTTGTTACTAAAAAACATGTTTTCTGAACATCATAATTACGTAACATGCTGTGTACCCTAACGTGTTAATTACATAACATTCTATGTACACATAACATGCTAATTATATAACCTCATATGTAAACATAAAATGCTAATTATGTAACATTCTATGGACACATAACATGCTTATTATATACCATGCCATGTACCCTAACATTCTGATTACATAACATGATATGTACCCTAACATGCTGATTACAATACATGATATGTACCATGCCATGCTGATTTCCCATAAGATAAATACGTATATAAACATTCTAAATTCTATAATATACTGGGTAACCTCACTTTAAGTTTATGGCTTCTTCTCAAGAGACCACACCCACCCACCCCACACAAGAGTGTGTTTGAAACATATCTTTGTGCGTGCGTGCATGCATGTTTGTGTGTATATGATATATATATGCGTGAGCGAGTGTGTGCATGTGTGTGTATCTGTATGTGTTTATAAAAAGTTTGAGTGTTTATCATGAGCGTGTATGTGTGTGGATATGTGTATGTATGTTTATAAGTGTGTGTATGCGTGTGTTTTAAAAAGTTTGTTTGTGAGGTTGTGTGTGTATAAGTTTTTTTATCTGTGTGTGCGAGTTTGTTTATAAGTTTGTCTGTGTGAGTGTGTGTTTACAAGTGTGTATTCTTAAACACTATTAGACTGACAGTCACACAGAGCCCTGGGGAAGGACAACATGTTACACGACAGTGTGTGTGTGTGTGTGTGTGTGTGTGTGTGTGTGTGTGTGTGTGTGTGTGTGTGTGTGTGTGTGTGTGTGTGTGTGTGTGTGTGTGTGTGTGTGTTGTCTCATACCCCCCCCCCCCCCCGCCATTCTCACTCCATAACAGGATGTGACACGTTAATTTTTGTGCCAACGACACCCCGGCGATGGACCTTAGACCACACAGCCCCCCCCCCCCCCCCGGAGCCATCTCATCGCCGTGACGACCACCGACCACTTCCTCTGGAGGAGGGACAAGATAACGTGTCGCCATGGGAACCAACCACAGCTGCCGTGTCCGCCGTCTAAGTTTTGTCAGGGAATTTTGCGCTTAATGAAGTCGCATTCCCTTTCCTCGAAATGACCAATGACCACGTTCGAACTAAGCACGCCAGGACCAACCAGAAAGCTTTTTGACACCAAGCAGACTCTTCTTCCTCCACCTCTCCAGGCGGATGCTGAGCTGAAGCTGGTTGTCGGGGACGGACATGAGCCCTTTACCCCAGCGCCTGCTAGCTGGAGTACAACAGAGCTAAATAAAGCTAAACGTATAAATAAACCGACATCTGCGTCTCGTTCTCGTCTCATCTTCCTTGAAGTCCAAGTCTTACCAGAAGACATACTTCAAAAAAAACTGTCTGGAACTAATAATAAAGAAGTGCTCAAAGCATAGATGAATGCCCGTCTCCTTCAGAATTTCCAGCTTCTATTGAGGCACAATAAAGCAGCACTTTCTGCCTTTTGTTTGATACGTCTTATTTTTTTTTTTAAATAGACGTAGAGGTTGCTAAGCAACAGTGGCAGAATCATGTGTCTGGATGAGGCAGAGAGAGAGAGAGAGAAAGAGAGGGGGGGAGAGAGAGAGAGAGAGAGAGAAAGAGAGAGAGAGAGAGAGAAGAGAAAGGGAGAAAGAGAGAGAGAATCGATTGAAATTATTTATTTGCGTTTCTCTTCCATCTCGACGACCCCAACTCAATTCTTCATCGGTCAGAGTGAAGTTCTCTCAATAAGTATGAGGTACTATTTAGCCGTTGCTAAATCATGCTTGAATGGGAGTTATAAGAAGAAAACCCTGCTGGTATTAAACTCCAGACTTTAGCTCGATGCTAACAGTCCTCTTGCGTCCAAGTGGGGGTGGCTCTCTCTCCTCGGCTGTGTGGGCGTTATAAACTCCCTGATCGCCCCCTTCTGGTGCATGAAGTGGTTCACCTGAACACCACACCCCCCACCCAGAGTCACAGATCTAGCTACACACCTCTTCATCATTGCTTGATGACGCGGCCTCGGGAATAAACACAGAGCGGAATTCATCCAGCATTTTACGCTATTTTCTCAAAACCAGCATTTCAGTTCCTCTTGAAATCTTTCATAGTGAACGTGTGAATTCAATGTTATGACACAGGTTTCAAACAAAAAGGCAATGTTTTGGGCAATTTATGAGGCTGAATTAATGTGTTATATGATGGTAGGCCTACCAAGTATGTGAGCGACTACGAGGGGACCAGTTATCGATCCCTGAGGGACACCGACAGGCCATGGCTCATTAACAGATTAATTAAACCCTTCATAATGGGTCGACCTGCAGTAGGCTGTCCCAGGTGGAAACACATTGTAATTGTGTTGTCAATGAGAAGCCTAGCCATCATTTTCGAAAACAAATTTCAAAGTGTGTGCTGATGACAGTCATGCTCCGTTCGTTTCTAAGGGGATTCAAATCAAGTATTCCGCGGCAGCTCTCTGCTTTGAATAAGAAAGTGAGGGCGCCTCTTGTGTTCCCACTGTAAATTATAGATTGTCAGAACCCAAATGACTGTGCTGCTCTGGTCTCTGCTTCTAGTCTATGTATCTAGTTCTACTCATTAGTTGTTCCCTGTTGAAGGATGGAGGCATGATAAGCACTATATACACACTTTAAAAGTGTGTCTATAAAACCAAGTTGAAGTGAAACAATCGCTCCAATTCGGTTAAGAAAAATCCTGAAGGACCTGCAAAAATCGTTCAATTGCATAGAATGGGAGATACCATTTAAAGAGAGAAGAGAGGTTGAGGAGAGCTGACGCTCTTGAAGGTGGGTTGATGCATTAAACCCTCTCAGGGGACAGGACGTTATCTCATGCTGAGAATCAGACTCTACGGTGTTCGTCTGGCGTCGAAGAGAGGGGATGTTTCTGAGGAAGTTTCTCCACAGACACTAAGCTTTTAAACATTCCATAGGCGTCCATCTACCTTTCAGGAATTATTCATGAAACACTGTTCACATCGCGTCCAGAAAGTACAGCTGGGCTCCAAACCTTCAGGCCTCACAGGGGTTATGTCTGGAGGCTTGTGGTTTAACAGTTTATTAACAAGAAGGTATTAGCTCCCCAGTGGGATGATTTATACAACCACGAGCATGGGTAGTTGGTGGTGATGGGTCCAGACTAATTTATTAGGGTTGTCCAGGAGTGAGACTAGCTTTAGTTTTTAGTTGTTGTTGTTTTTCTGCTAGCGTTGAGTGTTTACATTCACTTTAACTTCACTGCCACTAGCAGGTGTTGTCACTCAACCTCCTAACGATCCCTCACCTTGATTGGCCCAGCTGTGCTCACCTGTGGCTCTGGCAGCCGACCGGCGGGGGGTTAAGAGTCGTATCAGGAGTGACAGCCATGTTGTTTCAGTCTAATGCCCCCAGTGACAGCGTGAAGAAAGAGCTTTTAGTGGTCGGAGAAGGAGTCAGTCATTAATAGTGGGACCCGACCATCACACCGGACCACCAGACCGGACCACCAGATCAGACCACCTGACCTCTACCCAGGTGGTTTCTCTGGAGTTCCAGACCAGAACATTTCCCTGGTAGTCTCTAGGGTGGATTTCAACAAGGGTGTATCATAGACCAGCTGAGCGGGAGGAGATTAAAGCACAGAAATAGGAATCAAACATTTATGAAAGCAAAGTTAATTATTGAGAGAGAGAGCGAGAGCGAGAGCGAGAGAGAGAGATACGAAGAGCGGGCGAGAGGGAGCGAGAGATAGAGAGAGAGAGCGAGCAAGAGAGAGAGCGAGAGAACACATCATTGAAGCATTTGTCAGATCAGGATACACAAGCCTCGTGTGTGTTTGTGTGTATTACCCAGGTACCACTCAATGTTCTCCCTGAGGTCCTCATCTTCTTGTCATATAACCTGTGGGTCTCGAACCACTGGGTCGTCCCAAAGTGGTTGGTGATTAATGAACATTAATTATCTCACTCATATTTTACAAGTATCAACCAAAACATTAACTCGTGCGTTCCTGCATTAATTACTACTGCTTTAGAGGGAACAGAAAACCACGGAAATGTATTAAGATCCTTAATACTACAGTGTGGGAATTAGCATTGAATTAAATCTATGAAATTCAAATCAATATATCAATCAAACGATCAATATGCTAGCCTACTTCGGCAACACCCGCTGTCCTTCCCGACCAATGTGTTCTGATCTAAAGAATTGACTATTAATAGTAAAGACGCACAAGCCCTTTAAATTCGAAATAATGATGAAGACGAACGCCCCCTTTCTCCCACGTCACCCCCTCAATAGCTGCCAATAACTACGTTTCTGTAGCGCGGTGGATGAGCGCCTCCAACGGTCAGTTTCCTCTGGACAACACTTCCATCTGGTGGCGACCGTGTGGACTGCACGATCTAGACTTTCTCTTACCTGAAGAACAAAACAACGCTCTTATCGCTGAACATTACCGTGCATAATCTGTTATAATCTGAACAGTTTAGATTTCCTCTTCTTTTATTTTTTCATGCATGTAGAAATTAACTGGCGATATATTCATTAATAAGAATTCCTGCATCTCATTTGATAGGTGGGTTGGCTCTGATGTTTTGGCTGGTGTGCTGGCCTATATATATATATATATATATATATATATATATATATGAAGATGTTTTCATATGCTCAGATATATGAAGCTTTAGTGTTTAATCTTTATTGTTGTAATCTTTTTCACTCGACAAGGCAGTCTGCTGCAGCTGCTGCTGGAGACAGTCACCATGACAACCATCACCATAGCGACCTCGGACTGTATGACGGTTGGGAAAGAGGAAAAGGGACATCGTCTTTGATCTCGGATTCAAAGTAGCGTAATAAAGACACTACTGCTCCATATAAACCACACTTCAACCCCCGATTTATACAAGAAGGAATGCTTGGCGGTTGCCGGAGCAAACCTCCACAACTGCTTTGTGCGGAGGGGGGCTCTATCAGCGTGCGTTGAGAGGATGTGATGTCACGGTGTCGAAACATCGTCATTCAATCACAACTCCAGAGTAGGCCTACATAGAGCTCGTAAGTCCCCCCCTTCCGGTAGACCCCCACGGAACATCTGAGATTGTAAAATATGAATGGGTTTCAAAGGAGAGAAAGTAATTATCTTCTGGTCCCAGTCTTTATATGCCCTGGATGACACATATGTTGTTAGTGGATTTAAATGATAATTTTTCATGCCAAGAGTTTGACGGTTTATTGTGCAATTGTTCAGTTAAAGGCTGTGGAGAAAACACAATGAGAAAGACTACGCGTCTCGAACGTGACGTCACGCTCCCTGCAACTGGCGTGGACAAGACCGACAACCTCCCCATCGGCATAACTGAAACTCTACACACGCCCCGACTTATAATGGTTTTCACCTCTTTGGATGCTGTTATCCTCCACTTGGAAAAAAAGCGGTTAAGTGGAGCAGAGAGATCGCCCTGTCTGTACCAGAGTGGTGGTGACCAGGGGTGGACTGGGACAGAAATTCAGCCCTGGCATTTTCTGTCCAGACCAGCCCACTACATTATCAGCACTAGGGGTGGGACGAGATGAACGGGAAGAACCCTGTATGTACTTGATTAAAACTATTTAAATCAAGTAAATACATCCGAATAATAGTGCAGCACTGTAAATAGCAGTTGTTGCTTTTTTTTTGTTTTTGTTTTTCAAGTTTGTGTCGCTGGTGCTGCTGACAAGACAGATGTGAAACCTCCTGTGGTCACTGCATCTCCACCCCCCATATCTACAGATCTACAAAACCTTTGTTAAATATCACACTTGATCCAACGCTAAATTCTCTGTTGCAGTCTTTAGTCTGTGACTGTGAAAATCTTTTGGTGTAAGCCCAGCCTCAGTTAAGACCAGACTCGTACAATAATACCAAAATATCCTGCCAAATAATCTAAATAGAAACGCATTAGCAGCATTAGAGCTGAAAGTCAATTGTTTTAATGGCGACTCAGTCATTATGAACCATAAATAGAGAATTGAAAAAATATATATTATCTATAGCTGTGTGAAAGTCTAAGACATGAATTATATGCATTCTCATATACGTGTATGTGCACATGTATGTATACATGTGCACATACACGCATGAGAATGCATATCTATTCAGACCTGTAATTCATGTCTTAGACTTTCACACAGCTATAGATAAAAAAAAAATTATTCTCTATTTATGGTTATATTTACTTACATCCTCGCCCGCAGCCAGCCAGCTACACTCCTCACCAAATTCATGACTTGCAAAAAAACAGCAAACAGAACTTGTACTCAGTATCTGCGTACAAGTACATGTAGCCTTTTTGTGATGTAGTGACACAAATGTCTGTCATGAAGGATGACTTGAGTCTCAAAAGATCCCTAAGGCCTACCTGCATAACTGTTGAACTTAAAAGATATGCAGATGTTTGAAATTAACATCAATATGAAGATCTTCAACCAGGAAATAATCATAATCAAACCTTTTGTTTCAATCTGAGACAAAACAAGTTGCATTAAAACTCACAAAGTCAAGACTGTCTGTCTGTCTGTCTCTCCTGTCAAACAGGAAAACCTGTTTGACCGGAGATGATGGTAGAGAATATAAGAGACATTTATGAATTACCAATTGTAATTTTATCACACATAAAGTAAGTTTCATTACATAAACCTTTAAACATACACACATTGCATTCCTCTTCCCACATGCAATAGTCATTGCATCAGTAAACAATAAATGAATTGAAAGATTACAATAAATTCAACGGCAATTATTGCAAATTAAACAAATTATTTCCTATAGGTTTACTTGTATTTTGTGCTAAAATTCAGAGTATCTGATTTGTATTTACAATACAGCTTGATTCTGCATCTCTATTTACAGCTCATTAGTCCATTTCAATGTTTAGTGTTGCTATGGCAACAAGAGACCGCTGACGTTAGCAGATGTTAGCTAAATCATCTGAAAAATAATAACCCATAATATCACAATTCGGCATATTTTAACAAAATCAACCACAACAACCAACGGTCACAGCCCTTCAACTCTGGGCTAATATGTTGTCACAAGTTTGCAGTTAATTAGGTCACATCACATTCAATGTAAAAACGTTTTCTACTTTGTTTTGGACATGTCTCAAAATGTAGCCTAGCTAGCCCCAGGCTAACGTTACTTAGCTTATATGCCTCCACTCGCTCGTCTTCCGGCGCAGCAGCACCAGCTGGGGTTGACCCCGGTGTTGTGCCGTCGTATGCACCCTTGCCGTGAAAAGCACCCCCTCGCGGGAGCGCGCTTGAGCCGCTCCGCTGTTGGAAAAGTGAAGCAATTCGCCTCAATATCGCAAACAAACACTGGGGGAAATGCTGCCTCGTGATTTAATGATTTGTGAAGGGAATAGAAGGGAATGGCATTGGTTCGCGGGAGTTATTGAGCTCTAATGCTCAGTATAAAATATATTAAAAATTAATATAAAAATGACATGTGTTCAAATGCAATAAAAACAGGTGAGAGTCATAGAGGAGGCTTAGATCTTCTGTTCTGTGTTGATTTTGAGCAAATAGGTCACATGACCTGAGAGTTATTGAGCTCTAATGCTCATATTTAGGTCCTACAGTATAAAATATATTAAATTATTTTTTATATATTTTATACTGAGCATTAGAGCTCAATAACTCCCACGAACCAATACCATTCCCTTCTATTCCCTTCATAAATCATTAAATCATGAGAAAGCATTTCCCCCAGTGTTTGTTTGCGATATTGAGGCGAATTGCTTCACTTTTCCAACAGCGGAGCGGCTCAAGCGCGCTCCCGCGATGGGGTGCTTTTCACGGCAAGGGTGCATACGACGGCACAACACCGGGGTCAACCCGAATTCTTCGACCCACCGAAAAGTGTTACCCCAGGGGGCGGTGTTGCTTATTTTTTGCAATATGCACGAGTTTGAAATGTAGACCGGCATGACAAAAACAGTGAATAAAACATAAGATCTCCCCCTCTAACCAGCAATTAGCCTAACTTTTGTTTTGATTTGATAAGCATTTTACAGACCCGTAGAATGATAGGGCGTTTAGTAGGTCCTTCACCATAGCATGATGCCATGGGACCTTAAAACGCTGTGCAATGGTAAACCAGCTCTAGATAAGGGCAAGTGTAGCCTTCCATACAGTGGCAATACAATGTGATTCTCATGAATAAAAGCTAAAGGATAGTAGGTGATAGGCTACAAGGAAATAAAGGCGTTCGAACTTGATAGTGTTCCTACTTTTTTTTTTTATGATGGCCTTGTTAATTCACTGGCGGCACTCTGTCATGGCCACTAGGTGCCAGCCCTGCTCCTTCAGAACACCTACCAGTGAATGGTTCTTTCTCGAGTGCATTGAGTCAACGTGCAAATCACAAGGACATAGCAGAGGCACGGGGTTGAACGTTGACATCATTCAGTGCGATGTGGTTACAGATTATTTTCAGTTTTCAACTACGTACACTATTTGCTTAGTTAGGTTCAGAGTTAGCGACTAAAAACTAACAACTGGCCTTTTGGTTACTGAAAAACAAAAAACAATATAAACCTGTTGAGTTTTATCAGCAGAGTGGTGCTGCTGACGATGCGTAGGAAGGAGGCTGACGACTTCTCTCATTATAGAACATTTATTTCAGAACAATGAAATGTGGCCATCTGCCGGTTGGGTTGAGCGCGGACTGTACGGGAAGTCCATTAGGTCACAATACAATACATGAACAATCATTACATTAATTATTGTGTGTGCTCTTGCGCCCTCTTGTGTCGCTAAGAGTAAACAATATTTACAGTCATGTAACCTGAGAACATAAAAAATAGGCTTACATTTTAACAAAACCAAAGCTATAGTTTCGTTTAAAGTATAGTTAGGCTGTCGTTCATTCTAGTTGAAAAGTTCTTATTGACGTGGTCCTTTTGGTCGAATCGAGGCGTATTTTCCCAGGCGGTTTAGTCCGAAACGGCATAACTGGGCAACATGTTGGGTGGGTTGGATCCTCGCTCGTTGTACTTGTCAATGAATCAGCATCCACTGTGGAGGGAATACTGAAATGAATAACCTTATTTCTACTGACGATAGAACCTATTACAACGCATTCATTCGGTTACAAGCAGGGACGTCCTTAATTAGGCATTTTGCGGGGACTAAGCCACCCCAAGATGATCAACCCCCCCCCCCCTAAAAAGATATACATTTTTTTTAATATAGAAATATATATTTTTAGATAGAAATATCAGCTGCAGGCAGAAATAACCAGCCTATATCTTCTTTTCATTTGCATTGATGGATGCATTTTGAAACGTATTTTAGCATATTTGTATCTTATTGAACTCCCCCAAATATGTACTTTTAATTCATACCAACTTTTGAATGTACCTAGACCATTTCTATTTTTAGAAAGGAGGCCATCCTGAAGACCCAGTAGAGGGAAGCAGGAGGTCTTAAGGCAGGTAAAGACAAGAGTGAGACAGAAAACAGGCCCTGATATGCTCTGCTATACTCTCTATAATTCATGAATTAAAGAAGCACTTCAGAGAAGTGATGACTTTTTTTTTTTTTTACAATTTCAATCCTAGTGACGTCCCTGGTTAAAAGACAAGAATGATGCTTCTGATCAAGGTTCTTTATCTTTATTATTTGAGCTGAGCTATTTTTTGTATTTCATCCTTTTGTGTAGGGCTATGTTTAGTTGAAAATTATAAGTGCAGATACATACTATTAAGAGGCAGATCTATGCTTCTCCAACGTCGTAGGAATGGTCCACCTGCCAGCTTGTCCCCCTTATGGTCCAGTTGCTCAGCGGGTTGTCTGAATGTTCGGAACTGCTAAAAAACGGCTTTAAAGAGGACGTTGTAATGGTGAAGTGCATTTAAATATGTTTGGCTCATACAAATCGAGTTCCGCCCTCGCATCAAAGGAAGTATAATTCATGTCTTAGGAAGTCAAATCTATTGCCCGTATTCCCCTCCTACCTGGTCAACTGGTTTTTCTACTCTGTCCTGTTGGTCTACTCTAGGGCTGACCTTTATGTTACAATGAATGCTATTCCTTCTGCAAAGTATTCCGTCCGTACATGGTCTTTCAACACTGAAGTGTTTTGTAAATAACAGTTAGTTACAGGACTTGGATATAGAGATATATATTTATTTGTATATATATTCAATGCAATTGTCATGTGGTCAATTCTGACCACATGACCATGGGTTATAGAGTAAAAGATGGAACACTATAGATGGCCTGTTGCTGTATTCTACAAAAGTGGTTGCCATTCTTTGTCTTTATGGGTAGTACCACTTAATTGACCCCAAGACAATTGGCGGACTACTTCATATGGCAACGGTAAAAAAAAGAAGCTGAATACACCTGCAGTGGCTGCATGAGCAAAGAGAGCCAGCCGCCTCCCTCATACACGAGTATTACTTTGTTTCCTCAATATTACTGCAAGGAGGGCAGTTGACCACAAGACATCAATGGAAAACGTTATTGTGGAAAACGACGATGGAATGCAAAAAGAGACACATATCTTTATTACTTTTTTCTAAGGTGTTGTCCTTTTTCAATGTAGATTAAGTCAGGAAGATATGGGAGAGAGCGAGAGAGCGAGAGAGCGAGAGAGAGAGAGAGAGAGAGAGAGAGAGAGAGAGAGAGAGACATGCAGCAAAGGACCACGGGCAGGAATCGAACCCCAGTCGCTGCAGTAAGAACTAGGCCTTAGTTGTACGCGCTCTGCCCAGTGAACAGCCGGGGCGCCCCAATATACGCCCCTATATTTACTAAACCTTATTTATAATTGTCAAAATGTCTGTTGCTACGTGCCGCCTAGGTGGCTTTTACTGGGCTTGTCTAGACAGGGACGCAGGGTGGTGGTGTTGAAAGTTGCAGACAATGGCTCTCCATGTTGCCATGCAGCACATACAATCGGGGAGATTGAATTTGAGGAAGCAAACAAAGCCGTGTTCTGTTCGCATGCAGGTGTGCAGCCTCACCCAGACCCAGAGTCTATTCATTCTAACTAAAGAAAACCATGCAGACTCACGCCAGGGGCCTAGTCTGACCCTGAACTTTGCCTATGCAAGGCATGGGTTTGCCTCTGCAAAGCATAGGCAAACCCATGCTTTGCCTATCTGATAGGTGATCCGGCCTTGAAATATATTTTAAATTGACCTTGTGTTTTCAATCACACTTTGGTCCTCCCAACTAGAACCTGACATTCAAGTTGAATCAGCATTCACTGTTATTAATAACCAATTAAATAATCCTAACGACAGAGAGACAGACAGACAGACAGACACACACACACACACACACACACACACACACACACACACACACACACACACACACACACACACACACACACACACACACACACACACACACACACACACACACACACACACACACACAATATGCTGTGTGTGTGTGTGTACTATAAGGTCGAATAGCAATAAAAAAAAATGACATACCAATTTCAAAACACAACAGCATTAGAGAGATCAAAACCGGACAGGTAGGTAGGGGAGAACGGGGTAATGTGAGACATCAGGTAATGTGAGACACACCACATTTGTGGTCATGCCACCATTATGTTTTCAAGCCCCTCCCATTTCCCCTTGGCCATGAAGGAGAGGACCTCATTGTGCTATAGTAAGCGTGTTTTTTTTCACAAATATAATCTAAAAGTAAATTTTCTTGCCGTCCACTTAACCAACTGTTGTGCCAAAGCAAATTGATTCAAGTAGAAAAACGTATATCCTACAAGTTGATGAACTACCAACTAGCTGAAGATTAGCCTGAATTACTAAGAGAGGTCGTTTTTTTTCTAAAATGGTGGTGTTGTGGTAAAGTAAGGTGGGGTAAACCTACACCTTTTTTTTAAGAGGTAGGACCTTATTAGACAAAGATGCCTTGTCTTGATTGGATGCAGATATATTTGAACCAGAGCTAAAATACTGCAGATAGAGACCATCTATATACTGACTAGAAATCATGTGGCTTTAGCATTGCTAAAGCCACACACCCCAGCTCGCTCCGCTCAACTACCTCAGCTGGACGTCTGGTACCGCCATCGCTAAGAGCTAACAAAGGTCGTTCAGCAAAGTCACAACTCTTCTCGGTTTTGGGACCTCATTGGTGGAACGAGCTCCCTGCCGTTCTCAGGACCGCAGAGTCGCTCACTATCTTCCGAAAAAGACTCAAGACTCACCTGTTCAGAGTCCACCTCGACTCTGCATAGCCACCCTCCCCCCTCTGGCCACCATTGTACACTGTATTGTATTGTATTGTATTGTATTATAGTACTTAGTTAACTGTGTAGCAACTGCAGTAGCTGCTATCATTGCTGTAACATGGGGAATTGGTTAGCCTAGTGATTGTTGTACTTGCACTTGGTTCTATGAACATCCTTACTGTACCGATAGCGATATATTGTTGCACTTCTTATGACAAATGTACTTATTGTAGGTCGCTTTGGATAAAAGCGTCTGCTAAACGTAAATGTAAATCACATGAGCTGCGCTGTTCAGTTGAACGTATGCGTCAATGCCTCTTGTCACCCTGAATGAACGACGGAGCAGAGGTCCTTTCACACTCAAATTCAACCTAAACCGCTTTCTTTTAAGGCGGGTTTTCTTCTGACATACGTAAGACATGTGTTAATGAAAAATGGATGATCTACATATTTATTTCTTTTTTACTATCATTACCATGGTCAGGTGGGTGGTTTCCCCGCAGGCAAGATGGCGGCATTGTTCAAACATGTTTATGGCGCAATCCGTTTGCATGGCACGCCGGTTCATCCGACCTGCTCTAGCTCTTTAGCAAACCAGCTCGAAAACAAACAACACAACTCTACACTGTATTGCACGCACAGCAGGTGCAATGCATAAATTGGTGACCGGAATAAAGTAGCGATGTAATCAAAGTGTGTAAATACATGTGTAAGAAAATAAATCTCTTTGCGGGCGCAGCCATTTATGTTGTCGAGTCATAAGGTTGGCCTCACTGAACCCGCTGTACTTTCAGAACAGCGAATGGGACCGACCAAAAGGGGGCATTTAATGCCACAAGAAAGCTGGGAGGTTTACCCCTTATGACTAGGAGGTATCGGCGTACCATACAAATGGATCGATCGCACCATTAGAAGCCGAATGCGATATATCTAGTCAGTATATACTGTATATCTACGTGTAACGGTTGTGATTGGATCTAAAGGACTGAAAGACAGGACAAACACATTGGTCTCTTTCAAGGGTAGCCTATATTTGTGATTCGGTAGGCTACAGCAGGATCACAGTCACGTCAACCGGTTCTGACATATACCCATCAAATATATACAAATAATTAAATAATATCATTACATTTGCATTTCGGAGCAACATACCCTGAAAGACAGGACAAACACATTGGTCTCTTTCAAGAGTATATTTTTTGATTGGGTACAGCAGGATCTGCTAGCCTGGTGCTACCAGACCATCGTACTTCATTTCAAAAATGAAATTTGGCCGGAAGTAGGTGGGCGGGCGGAGCCAGGCTAAGGATCTGCACGAGTAAAACAAAACACTTGCGTTGCTAGCAGACCTCCAACATAGCTAACCAGTAACATGTGGTCAAACAAAAAAAAAGTGAATAAACTCCCTACCAAGTGACAAACTATAAAAACAATGATAACATAAATTATACAATATACAATCATCTAATATGTGTCGAGGTTCATACATAAACATACATTCTCGATCTTAAAATGTATAAATCTTCGGGAGCTATTTAGGCCGCGTTCAGACTGCCAGCCGAAATCCGATTTTAAGCCCATCCAGATTGGAACCGGATGACTCTTTTGTAGTCTGAACAGTCCCAAGTCACATGAAATACGATTTTTGCAAAACGGATCGGAACCACCTCCGGGAGGTGGTTTCAGATCGCATTTGGACAGATGCGTCTCAGTCTGAACAGCTCCAAACACTCAGATCGGATTTGACTGTCCGTGACGTCACTCTACGCGACGCCAGACCTGACCCAATGCGCCAAACCACCCGCCTCAGTCCTTGGACAGAGGAAGAAACGAAATGCCTCATTAATCTGTGGGGAGATGGGTCCGTTCAAGCGAAGCTCGAGGACATGTATCGGAATAAGTCGAATTATGAAAGTCTTTCGCGTTCTTTGATCCATCTTGTTTGTTATTGTTTTTCTCGTCGCTATTACATGACATCACGCAATACACGCTCTGGATGACGCCTCCGCTCCGACGTCGTTGCTACAGCAACCTGTCAGATGGGTCAATAATGTGGCCCAGTCTAAACAGAGCCAAATGCGATTTGGACACTTGCTAAAACAGTGTGGACAGTCAGCCCTAAAAATCGGATATGAGAAGGAATCCGATTTGAATCCGATTTGCCTGCAGTCTGAACGCGGCCTAACAGCCGCACACACACCCAATGCGGGCGCAGATCTGCAATACTCAATCACACCAGCAAATGGCTCCAAAACACCAACAACTGCTCTATCATTTGCGAAACCCATGACAACGAATGAACAGTTTTCCATATCTGTTACAGATGGATAGAGACGACGCTTTTGGTTTGCCGCTAAATATTGTAACAATAAACTTAGTAACCAACAGATTATTTATTGAAAATTTTAAGAGTTAAATTCAGAGGCAAAACAAACCAGACACGTTATTTCAATGCATAAATATTCAGTGCTTAGAATTCAATGGCTTTTATTTTCACAATCCGATTGCACTGATTTACTTCCATATGGACGGGTCGCTCGATTCATGGGGCCCAGAAATATCCCCGTTCACTCCAATACAAGTGTGGAACAGGAATGTGTCTCCGCAAAAAATGTCTGGATATCAATCAAGGCCCATAATTATCTTTATATCCATGTACTTATAAAATGTACGTTTTCTCTTTTCAATACGCCACCCCAAGCGTTTTATTATATATTGTTTTGCAGGAGAAGAAGGGGTGGGCAGCTGAAAGGAGTTGCAGTGGAACAAATGTTGTTTCGGCCCGACATCCACGAGGGCTCAGTGCACGGCTCCGTTAACTTCTCGTGTCCGAGGTTTTTCCTTTTACTTAACGGTGCCATGGCATGAAAATAACAGAGGCTCAAGCGCGCTGATTTGGAAGGAGTTTCTTATGTCGTCACACTGCAGTAAGCTCCTCCCCCTACTCTGCCTGGCCCACCCAGAGACTTGGCCCGCCAATGAGACACGACCGCCACATGCGTGTGTGTGTTAGTGGTGGATTTAATGATTCGTTTCCGTGACCCAGTTAGCGTGATTCAGTTCGCCAAGAGGAGTCGTACGCGAATCGTTCGTTCGTTCAGTCGAGTTTCCAGTAGCACTAACTCCACTGAGTCTGACTGACTCCCAGTTCAGTCGAGTTTCCGGTGAATTGATTCACCGGAAACTCGATTGAACTGGGAGGAGTCGTTCCCGAATCAGCCTAGTTTCCGGTAGCGCATCATGGAATGCACACCATTGCACAGTTCTCAGCTGTGTCAGTCAGACTCAGTGCTACCGGAAACTCGTCTGAACTGGGAGGAATCGTTCGCGAATCGTTTGTTCGTTCAGCCTGGTTTCCGGTAGCGGTAAATCGCATCATGGAATGCACGCCATTGCACGGTTCTCAGCTGAGTTAGTCAGACTCAGTGGAGTCAGTGCAGAAATTTGTTCGTTCGCTCAGTCGAGTTTCCGGTGAATCGAATGGTGAACGAGACGAACGAGAGATATGAACCGATTCGGTTTGTTTGTCCTTAAGACTCGTTCATTCGAACCGGTTGCGAACGAACGAGCCAACACTAGTGTGTGTGTGTGTGTGTGTGTGTGTGTGTGTGTGTGTGTGTGTGTGTGTGTGTGTGTGTGTGTGTGTGTGTGTGTGTGTGTGTGTGTGTGTGTGTGTGTGTGTGTGTGTGTGTGTAAATATACACACACTGTAACGCAAGTGTTTCTTGTTGGTTCTTTGACGTCTCTTGTATTTCCACAACGAGACTGTAGTGGGGGTTATCTCAGCCATGGTTGAGAAGGAATTGGGAGAAAGGAACTTTTCCCCCAATATATATATATATATATATATATATATATACTCATTTCGCCCCGGACGTGGAACTACGGACCAGCTCTTCACTCTCGCAAGGATCCTGGAGGTCATGTGTTTTGTGGATCTGGAGAAGGCATATGACCGGGTCCCCCGGGAGAAACTGTGGGAGGTGCTGCGGGGGTATGGGGTAGGGGGGTCTCTCCTCAGGGCCATCCAATCTTTGTACTCCCAAAGCAAGAGCTGTGTCCGGGTTCTCGGCCACAGCCGAGTCAGTCAGTCTCGTTCCCGGTGGGTGTTGGCCTCCGCCAGGGCTGCGCTTTGTCACCAATCCTGTTTGTGATATTCATGGACAGGATATCGAGGCGTAGTCGTGGTGGGGAGGGGTTGCAGTTCGGTGGTCTGAGGATCTCATCACTGCTCTTTGCAGATGATGTGGTCCTGATGGCATCATCGGCCTGTGACCTTCAGCACTCACTGGATCGGATGGCGGCCGAGTGTGAAGCGGCTGGGATGAGGATCAGCACCTCTAAATCTGAGGCCATGACTCTTAGCAGGAAACTGGTGGTTTGCCTACTCCGGGTAGGAAATGAGTCCTTAGCCCAAGTGAAGGAGTTCAAGTACCTCGGGGTCTTGTTCGCGAGTGAGGGGACGATGGAGCGTGAGATTGGCCGGAGAATCGGAGCAGTGGGAGCGGTATTGCGTTCGCTTTACCGCAGCGTTGTGACGAAAAGAGAGCTGAGCCGCAAAGCAAAGCTCTCGATCTATCGGTCAATCTTTTTTCCTATCCTAACCTATGGTCATGAAGGATGGGTGATGACCAAAAGGACGAGATCACGGGTACAAGCGGCCGAGATTGAGTTTTCTTCAGGAGGGTGGCTTGGCTTCTCCCTTAGGGGATAGGGTGAGAAGTTTCAGTCATCCGTGAGGAGCTCGGATTAGAGCCGCTGCTCCTTTGCTTAGAAAGGAGTCAGTTGAGGTGGTTCGGGCATCTGGTAAGGATGCCCACTGGGCGCCTCCCTTGGGAGGTGTTCCAGGCACGACCAGTGGGGAGGAGACCTCGGGGAAGACCCAGGACTAGGTGGAGAGATTATATCTCAACACTGGCCTGGGAACGCCTCAGGATCCCCCCGTCGGAGCTGGTCAATGTGGCTCGGGAAAGAGCTGCTGCCCCCGCGACCCGACCCCGGATAAGCGGATGACGATGAGATGAAGATGAGATGAGATGATTTTGACAACTTTCAACATGGCGGCAAAATTCTGATGTTGCCATGAGAAATAATTTATTAACTATATAGGGAGGTCTGACAGTATTCACCCGGCATTGAAAATAGGGTTGAAATATAATCACATGAAGAGAGAGGAGTTAAAACAAATCTTCATTCAATTACAGCGCCCCCTAGAGGTCAAAGGTCACCAAATTTGATGAGAGTTCCCATTGAATGTCACAGGTATTTGTACAAAGTTTGGTTATTATATGTCAAAGGGCTGCTGAGAAATTGGCTTACATCCTGTTTGGCTATGATATGTTAAAGAGTTGCTGAGAAATTGGGGTTACTTCCTGTTTGGCGGCTTTGCCGTCAAGTTTGATTGGCTGTCACGGCCAAACAATTTTGAATTTGAAAAAGCTGTTTGACACATTTGTTCAGCTTGGAGAGCTCAGAAATTGGTTTACTTCCTGTTTGGCTAAACAGGAAGTAAAGAGATGCTGTTAAAGAGATGCTGAGAAATGGGTATATTCCTGTTTGGCAGCTTTGCCGTCAAGTTTGATTGGCTTTCACGACCAAACAGTTTTGAATTTGAAAAAGCTGTTAAACACATTGGACAGAATTTGTGGCCTGTGGATATGTACTATGGAGTTTGACAACTTTCAAATGGTGGCCAAATTCTGATGTGTGCATGAGAAATAATTTATTTGCTATATGGGGAGGTCTGACAGTACCACATTGAAAATAAGTTTGAAATATACTCAAGTGAGGAGAGAGGAGTTAAAACACATCTTCATTAATTATAGTGCCAAACTTGATGAGTGCCACCATGGTGTCATGGGTCTATGTACCAAGTATGGTTATGATATGTCGAAGGGCTGCTGAGAAATTGTCTTACTTCCTGTTTGGCGGCTTCACGGTCGAATTTGATTGGCTGTCGTGGCCAAACGATTTTGAATTTGAAAAAACTATTCCATAACCTTTGTGGAACATGGTCTGAAAATCAAATTTTTGATAGGAGATGTATTCAGAAGGTTTTTGATAAATAACCAAGATGGCATAAAATCCATCATGGCGCAAAACAACAACACAGAGTGCGTTGAACTCGGCTTGGCCCAAGGATTCCAATAACCTTGTTTGTGAATATTGGATGAAGGGGTCAAAAGTTAAGAAAAAAAAAACAAATGTCAAAAATGTCAAATGTCAAAAAAAAACATGAATTCATATCCAACTTGACCTGTTGGTGGCGCTAGAGCTCTTGAGCTAGCGACCCCGAAATTGTTCTGAGGGATCATGGGACTGTCCTGAATCGGTGTGCCAAATTTCTCAACTTTTTACCAAGGTGTTCTATGGGCTGCCATAGACTCCCATGGCAGAAAAATAATAGGAAAACATAGAATAACTATGGTTGTACGCTGCCTGACCCCCAATAATAATAGTTAAATAATAATAATTGTTAAATAATAATTGTTGCCCAGATGGCAGGAGAAGTGTAATTTAAAGATCACATATAGAGTGGCGAAGTCACGCCCTTTCCGGTAGAGCCCATGGGCCCTATGAGATCGAAGAATATGTATGGGTTTCAATGAAGAGAAAATAATTATCTTCTGATCCCAGTCTAGACTGAGATCAGAAGATAAATACTTTCTCTATGCCCCGGATTACACATATGTTGTTTGTGGATTTAAATGATAAATTTTTATGTCAAGAGTTTGACCGTTTATTATGCAATTGTTCAGTAGGGAAAACACAATGAGAAAGACTACATGTCTCATATGTGCTGCCGTCACGCTCTCTGCGACTGGCGTGGACAAGACCGACAATCTCCCCATCGGCATAACTGGAACTCTACATGCCCCAATTTATAATGGTTTTCACCTCTTTTGATGCTTTTATCCTCCCCATGGAAAAATCCTAACATTATCAAACTTCTTCACGAAAATGTTTAATTTCCTTTGCATGAAAAATTATCATTTAATTTCACAAACAACATATGTGTAATCCGGGGCGTATGAAGCCTGGGACCAGAAAGTAATTACTTTTTCTCCATTGAAACCCATCAATATTTTTCAATCTCATTGGTCCCATGGTCTCTACCGGAAGGGGCGTGATTTCGTCACTCAATAGAGAATCAACGGGGGGGGTTAGTAACTTTACCTTCCATGGTCGGTAAACAATGCCACAGTGCTCACTCAGACCGCTTGCTAACAATGCTAGGGAACGAGAATATTTCTTCATCCGGCACATCATGCACAAGGGCGTGGCTAGGCTCCCATGATATGGAAGCAAATCTTTCCTTGATGTTGCCCTCTTATTCAGGGACCGATTAAAGGAAGGACATCGAATTAAAAAATGAATTCCATTGAAAACTGTTTAATGACGCAGGGCAACATCAAGGAAAGATTTGCTTGCGCATCATGCGTATTCAAAGAGTATGTGTGATCAAAGACTGAAGCAATGTTTCATATATACACTGGTACAAGACCTTTATTTATATTAGAGTAAAATACAAATATTGTTTCTGGGGGTTGATGAATAAGGTTGTAGGTTATTGTCAGCTCTTGTCAGTTATCAGTTGAAGTGTAGCGCTGGAACCTATGAGGTCGAAGACATTGGATCAGAGGAGTAGGAATGATTATAATTTACCCTCTCAAAAAATATTGACAAGGATAATACCACTGTTTGATCAGAAAAAACAGTTGCACAGCAAACTCCTGCTATAATGGACTGCAGATAAACTTGTTTGCAGAGCACTTGTAAAAGTTGTAGCTGTTCATACCTACGCCTCTACTGACGTGGGATTCCAGAATGTCGTCAATTGGAAGAGAAGGAACCTTTGGAAGGAGGCCGAGTCCCCGGGGGATATCAGGCCTAGGAGTGATGCGCCTTGGAATCCCCCTCTTGGAAGTTAGTCTCCTCTTCAAAATGGCTGCCTGCAGATCGGGGACATTACTATAGTCCTCTGCGAACTTCAGAGCATTGACTGTCCATCTCCGAGATTTCTTCTGTTAGTTTCTATAAAAGCTATAAAGAAAAGTATATTAACTTAGCTTTTTTACAAACAATACAAAAGGATGTGCTATCCAAATCAAAAGTTCAGAGTGTTAAACACATAATCATGAATGTAAATTAGATGGCCTATATCCATTTCTGATTGAGAGACCTTGCGTTGCCACTTCCAGGCTGCGGGCCCTTACGGGAGTGTTCTGTGAAAATTCCTTTTTATCTTACATTTTTTTGTCCATTTTTGTTCAGCAGTTGTGTCCTGTCTTTATGGTGGTTGTAACTTGTAATGAAGGGCTGCAAGGAGAGTCCTTACCTCATAGACCAAAGGCGAGAAACTGAACCGCTTGCCAGCATACATCAACATGTGGTTGTGGAAGGATTCAAGCGGGCAGGTTGATTTGTGAAAACAATTATTTCCATGTTAATTTATAGAATTAAACTACTGACACTATTATCCATATATTTTGAAACAAATAATGTGCCGAGTTTAGTCCCAACAGCTTACTTTACAATACAGCAACAGCTTACTTTACACTCAAGTGGTACCAGTGTTGACACACACAGGTTAATTGTGTGTGTTACTATGCACATTGCTTAACTTTATCACAATATGTCACCATAAATAACATTGAACCAGGGATTTAGGCGGTTGCGGAGTTAAGCTAAAAGGTGGATATCGGTGGACATCTGAGCCACCTCTTGTTGAGCACTAGAGCTTCCAATGCCTTGTGAGTTTGTGAACCATACTAGCCATTCTATCTAATGACTCTTTGGCAGGCAATCATGTACACAATGGCCAAGGTACCATTCCTGTTCCTTGGTCACACTAATCAAGAGTTTCTACAACATATATATATGGTGATTAGAGCAGAACAGGGGAGAAACAAAACAAGCATGGATAGATTAGGAGTTATGGGTGCTCTATACAGTGTGCTGTACTCCAAGACAGACGCCTTGTCAAAATGTAGGGAATATGGACTGTACCGATATGTTGACCTCCATTTCACACACTACCCATATAGCACATACAGCTACACAGACAAATAACAAGCACGAGCGATGAAAGGAGTAAAAGGAACTGGGGCAGAGGCCGTCCAAAGTTGGAAAGCGGGCGGTGACCTTCCAAAGAGAGAATACAAGTGGCCAAGAGCATAATAATTCCCTTACCCATCCAGTGCAGAGTCACTGGATGGTGAAAGAAAAAAAGGCAGATCCATGCTTCTACTCCGTAACAATTGTATTCTCTCTTTGGAAGGCCGTCCCCCTTTCCAACTTTGTAAGCCTCTGCCCTTTCCTTTTACCCCTTTCTGTTATTTGTCTGTGTAGCTGTATTTTAACCCTGCGGGTCCCTGTTGCTGCCTTGTTGTATGTCTATACAGCTGTGTTTGTGTGCTGTTGCCTCTCTAACCTATCCTATCTCACTGCCCCTTCCCCCCCCCCCCCCCCCCCACCGTAGCCTATTGGACTATCAAATAAAGTCTCTATTGCGTAGTTCTTCAAGGAAAGTGGTCGAATCCAAAGGAATAGCTTTAAAGAGACTTTATTTAGTATAAAGTATTTTCGGTATGGTAAACTGATACTCTGAAGCAAAGAGAGATTGAAGATGTGTCTAAGCACGTGCAAGAGCGTTCTCCTAGCTGATCAATAGACCTTAACCCTGTCAAATAGCTGCCAGAAGAATTCTGGAGACATGCTCGATCTGTAGGTGTTATATACATATATAGGTGTGTGAAGCCGGTGTGCCATAACCCTCGGCTTCCTCACCTGGTCTGTGGTGCTGCCTTCTGTGGCTAAAGTATTTATTGCAGCCTTCAGTAAGGTCTTGCTCCCCTTGTGACTATGTATAGTATTTACGGCTTATATATGTTTGGTTCTACCCCCTAGTGGTTAAATGAGGGAAATACAGCTTGTGTTCTTAAAATACGTAACATCTCTTTAAAGCTATTCCTTTGGATTCGACCACTTTCCTTAAAGAACTACGCAATAATTTGGTGACCCGCGACGTTCTGGGGAAGTTCCAGACCAAGACTAGCGACCACGAGGCCGTCGGGAAACAGTACAAGCTACTTACAGGCGCTGTCACGTTAAAATTGTACCGGGGGCGAAAATTGTACCGGCCTACGTCATCGTTTGTTTACATCCTGACAATCTGCCCAGCAACAGACGACGCAATGCAGAAAACATGTTTCCAAACGACGAAATAACATAATACAGATAGCGGATCGCTATCTGTATTATGATAGATAGCTATAACAACATTGTTTTTTACTTTATATTTGTATTGTTATTTAATTGTTTAATCCAAACAATAAAAAAATTGCCCGCGAAACGGGCGATCGCGTCAAATGACAAATGCTTTGCCCGTGAAACAGGCGATCGCGTTCCAAATGACGTTAGGAAGGTTCTTGAAACAATACAGATAACGGATCGCTAGATAACACTTGTTTTTACTTTATATTTGTATTGTATTGAATTGTTTAATCGAATTTAGCTAGTAAACTGAGTGTTTTAAGCAGGTTTCATAGTCTGGCTAGCTGGTGTTAATTCAATTACCGCAATTGATAGATAGATAGATAGGTAGGTAGGTAGGTAGGTAGGTAGGTAGGTAGGTAGGTAGGTAGGTAGGTAGGTAGGTAGGTAGGTAGGTAGGTAGGTAGGTAG
>OLKM01003649.1:0-5000 GCA_900291075.1 Melanogrammus aeglefinus | reverse complement strand
TACAAATATAAAGTAAAAACAAGCGTTATCTAGCGATCCGTTAATCTGTATTGTGTTTCAAGAACTCTTCCTACGTCTTTTGACGCGATCGGCCTGTTTCACGGCCATATTCTTTTTATTTGTTTCGATTAAACAATTAAATACAATACAAATATAAAGTAAAAACAATTGTTATCGCTATCTATCATAAATAATCAGATAGCGATCCGCTATCTGTATTATGTTATTTCGTCGTTTGGAAACATGTTTTCTGCATCGCGTCGTCTGTTGCCGGGCAGGTTGTCAGGATGTAAACAAACGATGACGTAGGCCGGTACAATTTTCGCCCCCGGTACAATTTTAACGTGACAGCGCCACAAGAAAGGTAAACAACCTGTTGTCCATGACTGAACTCTGTATAGTTAGAATAGTAAAATTTAGGTGAATAGCTTGTAGGCCTACTGCCTCCGTCAGGCTGCGGGGACGCGTGGTCTCGGTCTGGTTTGAAATTCATACAGCCGGTTAGATAAACGGCCTCGGATATACCAACAGTTTAAAATTAAATAACTACCTCACGAAGCAAAGGGCTAGGAGTGTGTTTTATATGGGTTTGTAGATAGACTGTATCCAATCCCGTCTAGATCTAATGTTTGTACCACGTGGGAGACGTATTACCTGTGGTTTTTATGTTATATGGTGAAAGCGCCGAAGTTAAGCCGGGCCACCATAAGGTATATTTATACTGACCATAAACTTCCAAATTCTTACGGTGGAAACGAGGAAAGGTCAGGTTTTTAACGTTAATCTAGCTTAGTTGCATATCAAACCGGAGGCTTGGCCGTCGTTTGCCAAGGAGTTCAAAATTGATTGATTCCTCCCGGCCCGGTTCATTTTAAAATCTAAATGTGCAATTTTGATTAGTATACAACGCAGCCGTAGAGGTACACTTGCGCAGTTTTAACCCAACTGGTTTGAGTGCCTCGCTAACCCGCCGTGGATGCAAATTTGCCGCAATCTCAATATTCTTATAAGAGATCCATTAAGGCGTTTGACCAATAATCAGGGTCAAATTGCTTATACTTTGCTTCTTCCGCGAGTCTTGAGCGTAAATACATGGGCTGTTTCCCAATGTGAAGGCTGCAGCCTTGCTAGTCGCGTCCTATGGAGAGTGCTAGCTCGAGTGCTTCCTTGTTCGGACTTTGGAACGACTTGCTAGTGTGGATGCGCTTCCGCTTCCGCTTTTTAATACTGCGTTTCCGCTTGTAAACACATGTGCACTTCTGAATACAACATTGGAAGAGCAATGATATATATATAATAATATATTATATATATACTATATATATATATATAGTATTATATATATATATATATATATATATATATATATATATAATATATATATATATACTTATATATATATATATATATATATATATATATTATATATATATATATATATATATATATATGTATATATGTATGAATATATATTATATGTAATAATATATGATGTGGCAAAGTCTTTAAGCTTGATTATTTGCATTTTAACAACGATGAATCTATATAAAAAGCAATACGGCACAAAATATTTCTGAAAACTAAATATAACTTCACTTACATTTGAAACGTGTACTGCTTCTGCCATTTTCAAGATCCCGCGCCAGTGAACGCACAGGATTGTTGGGTTAGTTTGGGCTCATCTAGAAGGATGCATCGATGCATCCTTGAAAAATCTCGGAATTCTCAAAAAAGAAGGACGCAAAAATGGCGTCAATTTCGATTGTCCTCAACATTGGAACAGTGCTTGTCGGCGTTCTATGACGTAGCGTCCTTAAAAGGACGCTCGTTGAGCATGCTTCCTTGACATTGGGAAACAGCCCGGGTGTACGGTTTAAAGAGACGGCGCGTCTTCATGACGTCGGTTTCTTTTGTTTATCAACCGTCGCCATATTTGTAGTCACTGCCCTTGGTGAAGACAGGCGCCATCTTGCGCTGTGTAGGAGGCCAAGGGCTAAAGAGCCCCACACTCTCCCCTCTCTTACGTCTCTCTCCCTCTCTCTCTCGTCGCTCTCTCGCTCTCCCCTCTCTCTCTCTCGCTCTCTCTCTCCCCTCTCTCTCTCTCGCTCCTCTCCTCCCCCTTCTCTCTCCCGCCCTCTCCCCCCCCCTTCTCTCTCCCGCCCTCTCCCCCCCCCATCTCTCTCCCGCCCTTTCCCCCCCCCCCCCTGTCTAAAAATCCTATCGTGAAACCCCTCCAACCTTTTTGTCCTCACCAGGTCGGCTCGTCAGACCCCCCCCCCTCCCCCTAAGAAATCCTATCAGATACCCCCCCCCAACCTTTTTGTCCTCACAGGTCCGGGTCGTCCAGACCCCCCACCCCCCCCGCCTAAGTAAATCCTATCGTATGAAACCCCCCCCAACCTTTTTGTCCTCACAGGTCCGGTCGTCAGACCCCCCCCCCCCCCCCCCTTATCTCCCCACCTTTTTGTCCTCACAGGTCCGGTCGTCAGACCCCCCCCCCCTCTCACCAACCTTTTGTCCCTGTCCTCACAGGTCCGGTCGTCAGCGCGGCGTGCGAATAGTGTGTGCTTAGTCATTTAAGTGTTGGCCATAGGTCATAGGTTATCACAGCTTTATGTCATACAGATAGAACTCGAGGAAAGTTTCTTTATCGATAGATAAGTTGTGAATTCCCAAACCGTCATACTCTCAGCACTTCGAAGCCCCTGTGCCGCGACCCCCTCCCCCTGCAGGCCAACCCCGGTACCTGCCTCAACACTACCCCTGCTGGCCAACGCCAGCATCTACCTCTACGCCTCCCCCTGCTGGCCAACCCCTATCTACATCTATGCCTCCCCCTGCTGCCAACCCCTATCATACATCTACGCCTCGCCCTGCTGGCCAACCCCTATCTACATCTACGCCTCCCCTGCTGGCCAACGACGACGCCCAGCCCAGTCTGCCTCAACACACCCCCCTGCTGGTTTGCAGCAACGCCTTATCCCCGATCTACCCTCAACGCTCCCCCTGCTGGCCGGAACAACGCCTGCCTCCCTCCTGCCTGCGCAAACACCTCATTCCTGCTCTCCAGACAGCGGCCCCCAAACTGCTCACACCATGGCGCCTAGCCCCAGCGACGCGCCTTTCCAGACATCATGGCCTCGCTCGGATGTGCAACCTCGCCTAACGGAAGCGAGACCTGATCCAGACACCCCGGCCCAGATGAGGGCGGCAGTAGCCAGGTATTTGGCAAAGAACGCCCTGAAGGACAAGGCGTTGTCCACTAAACAACAGAAAAAATGGGCTAAGCGAGAGAAAAAGTACAGAAAGCAGTGGAAACAGATTGGAGTTTGGGCTGTTGGGGTAAAGGTCACCACCGCCTTACCACAGCGGGCCTGGAAGCAAACCCTGAAGGGAGAGCGAGATGGGCTGCGACAAGACGCGCAAAACACGAGAGAAGGGTAACGAGAGAGAGGAATTCAGGTCGACTACAGGAAGAAGAGGGAAAAATACACCTGCGCCCTACTCAACGCATACAATGCGCAAATCAACATGGAAGCACGGAAGAGGGAAGGGGCGAACCGACCAACCTTCCCGCCAAGAGAAAACAGTATTTGAAAGAGCTGTCTGCACCACCTCACATCGAGGAGCGTGCGGCCCCGCTCACCCTGGATAGCACGGACGTTGAAGATAAAGGGACGCCATGTGGAGAGGAACAACACACAGCCTCCGCAACAACATCTACCCCGGCCTCGAAGAAAAACCCGCTTTCCCAAACAATACAAGGGCCCCACCACCATCACGGCTGCTATGACAACTCGGGCGCCTCGAAATTTCAAAGACCCTGCCCTCCAATTCCACAATACTTCCACATAGAAAAGGACCTGTAGAATTCTCGTATTCTACAACGATCAACCCCCACCGTCCGTTCGCAGGGTGGAAGTCAGGATTACGGTGGCGTTGTGAGTACGACTCGACGAAGGGGCCAAGGACGGACGGATCGACGCGTTGATAAAATGGAGGAGCGGCCCGGGTGCAATAATTGGTCGAGAAGCGGACCCACCTCGGACGGAAACGAACGTCGGCAACCACCACCCGATCAACCCACAGCAGGCAGCAGCAGCCAGCAGCTACAACCCAAGCCCCAGCACCACAGCAGCAGCAGCAGCAGCAGCTACAACCCAATCCCCAGCAGCATCAGCAACTACAACCCAACCCCCAGCACCAACAGCAGTATCAGCAGCTACAACCCAACCCCAGCAACCACAACAGCGTATCAGCAGCTACAACCCAACCCCCAGCACCAACAGCAGTATCAGCAGCTACAACCCAACCCCCAGCACCAACAGCAGTATCAGCAGCTACAACCCAACTCCCAGCAACTGCAGCAACAGCGGTATCAGCAGCTACAACCCAACTCCCAGCAACAGCGGTATCAGCAGCTACAACCCAACTCCCAGCAACTGCAGCAGCAGCAGCATCTACTACCCATTCCCCAGCCCTACCCAAAGCAGCAGCAGCAGCAGCAGCAGCATCAGCATCTACTACCCATTCCCCAGCCCTACCCAACGCAGCAGCAGCAACCGAACCCCCAGCTCTACTCAGCGCAGCATCAGCAGCTACAACACAACCCTCAACTCTCCCAGCAGCAGATACAACACAACCCTCAACTCTACTCAGCCCAGCAGCAGATACAACCCAACCCTCAACTCTACTCAGCCCAACAGCAACAACCCAACCCTCAACTCTACTCAGCCCAGCAGCATCAGCAGCTACAACACAACCCTCAACTCTACTCAGCCCAGCAGCAGATACAACCCAACCCTCAACTCTACTCAGCCCAGCAGCAACTACAACACAACCCTCAACTCTACTCCAGCCAGCAGCAGCATACAACCCAACCTCAACTCTACTCAGCCCAGCAGCATCAGCAGGTACAACACAACCCAGACCCGACTCACCCCTACTCTACCACCCCACAAACAACTTACAATACAATCCACAACTACCGCAACACCAGG
>OLKM01003648.1:10000-32695 GCA_900291075.1 Melanogrammus aeglefinus | reverse complement strand
GATCAAGACTAACAACGTCAAAGTGCCAACCATGGACTAAATCAAGTACCACATCAACCTCCACCGGCGGGAAGCACAAACCGTCTGACTGAATCCGACACATTCCGGCCGGACCAAACAAGAAAAAAACAGAACCAGCGCCTCACCTTGAAGCGAGCGAGGAAAGATCATGAAGTCCATGATGGTCTTCCATTAACACACCGCCACAACTACCTTGATGGATCCGTTGTTTGCTGTGGTCATACTACTAGTCAGTGTACCTTACATCATTATGCACCCAGTGTGTACAAGTTGTATCACCAAAAAGCCAACGAAAACCCAAACTACCATGTACGTCCCACAACAACTTTAAACTAAAATCATTCAAATACAAAACCGTGGTCTACATTTACAAAGTTATCTAGGATAATTTCAGGTACAAACATCAGAACAAATCTAAACGTGAGCTCACAGAAGAGCCGACCATAGCCCTGCAACATCACCAGAGAGACGATGCCTCATCACCAACAGCAAATCATGCCAGCCAGCCAACACATGTACAGGTCCAGTAAGATGTGGGCATCCGGGTGAAAGGACTGCCCATATTAAAAAGAAGCCCAATTCCTGAACTATCCAACCATCTTAATGGTTTAAACATTTACAGACTTCACATGCCATTGTGTTCTAATCACCTTTGTCTGCTCCCTCGTTACTCATAAAACTCTACATCACTAGAGTGTTGTATCCTACTCATGGGGCGTGGTCTGAAGTGAGCAGACAGATGGCATGCTGGAATACAGTGCTGTCTGAAGTCTTCATCTATAGACCACGCCCCTCAGGAGAAACCAAAGTGTTTGAGAATCTGTTCGTGACATCAGTTACATGAGCTGGAATATCCTTCTAGATGGCGCCAGGATTTTCAGAGGAGAAAGGCCAAGAGGAAGATGTGAGGGTTCTTCCTCTCAGCCAGTGGAACACAACAACGGTCTTCATCAGAGTACCATGGAATACTTTGAAACATTCTCCTCTTTACACACCTTGAAGCCCCAGTGAAGGTTTCCTTTATCTCCCTCAGCTGAAGAAGCACAACTTCAGCTCGAAGGAGCGCACTAGTTGGAGTTCCCGGATTGGGTTCTGATTTAAGGGAACCAATCGTTTCAGCTAGTCCTCTCTGAAACAAATACAGTACAGCCTGAGAAGACGTGCAACTGAGAGCAAGACAAGATTTACAGGGCTCTCCATCAATCCAGCGAGGTAGGAAGAGCCGTCTCATTACAGGTCTGAAGGTTATCTTGAATACCCATTTAGGTTCCTTTCCAACTTCAGACTCTCCTTGTGGAATGCCTTTAGGTGTCCATCCTCCATTGATCCTGATTGGTGTAGTCCTAGTTTGAAGTAACTGATCTGAACACACAGCTTGCATCCTTTTACACTTGATTTGGATACTCTCCTTCACTGCCCAGTGTGTTGGATATCGCTCCGGAGCGTCGCTCAGGGCTCTTCATGTCTACTGGAGGCCCTTAAGTAAACGTATGGCCGTCCATCAGGTATGATTTATTTGACCATTCCAATATCCCAAGCCAATCACACAGACCCCTGTATGAACATTATCACTGTCAAAGCAAGCCAGACACATACATAAAACCCAGGAAACACACGTAGAACCCTATGCCAGGTGGAACCAAACACGTAGAACCCCATGCCAGGTGTGTGTGGGAGACACGCACATTAGAACCCTAGCGATGCTCAAAAATCATCCATCTCAATGTCAAACCCACCACAACACACACACACCACACACACACACACACACACACACACACACACAACTGAGCCATAAAAGGCCAAACAATCATGCAGGGTAAAAACCTCATGCCAAATAACATTCCATCATCCACCCCAGCTCTCCTGCCAGGGCACCCAGAACAACCAATGTCTCCAGAGATGTAAATTATGTACAACATTCTTCAGTGGCGTCCCACATTGGTGATGGATTATGCTTGGCGTCTCCAAAATGTGTCCCAGGTTTATTCAACGTCTCTGAAGTCATGTCTTTGTAGTCCAGTGGTTTCTTGAATGAGGGGCAACGTCTCTGAAGTCATGCGTTTTTAGTCCAGTGCTTTCCTGAATGAGGGGCCTTCACAGATGCAAACGGTGCAGCTTTAGTCAGGAAGGACATCATCTGTTCAGAAGACCACCCAGTGGAGGGGGGTGGCTCTTGAGGAGCAGGATCCATCTGGGAATGGCCCCAAATAAGACCTTCTTGGAAATGAAACTGTTCCTGAGGAATCACGATGCCTGGAGGAGACTGTTGAATGTGTTCCATGGTTCTCTGTGTCAGACTGAAGTTGTGTTTTAGTCGTTGAGATGAGGAGCCCCCTAATCTCCCCTTGGTGTTTCTCCTTCTAAATCCTTGTCTCCATCTTAAAGAACGTTCCAGTCCATGTAACTGACGTCACAACGGTTTCTCAAACACTTGGTTTCCCCTGAGGGGGCGTGTCTACAGACCTGTAGACTTGAGACAGCTCTGTATCCCAGTATGCACCCTCTGCTCACTTCAGGCCACACCTTCATTCAGTAAAGAAACACTCATGTGATGAAGATAGCAGAGTCAGGAGAAGTAGCTAAAGAGAAGACTGAAGACATCAGGAACCCAACCCATTACTCCAGCTTACAACAATAACTTGGAGCCTGTAACCATATTAACAAATCATTAAAACCAACATAAACCAAAGACCTAAGTAACCCATGAACGAATAAATCATCCTTACTACTCAGATCAACCTTCAGGTAACGGGTTAACTCACCAGGAAGCCAAAATACATCCATGTGCCCAAGAGTAATGAGAAACTTGTGACTTACAGTTTGCAGTTCATCTTCATGGTTAAGTTGGGATACTCACAGAACTGCAGTTAAATATCCATGATAGACCTTTGAAGGAAGGAACAGTTTCAACATCTACCATCTCCATTAAATCAGATAAATGAATGACAATACAAATTCAGGGCTTTTGGGATCATACAACTTTTCAATAATGATTAAGATAATTAACTAATGCAGCTTTTTAATATAAGTTATACTAATTAATTGACTGTCATTAGTCAAGAGTGATTTACCTTTTACTTTGACAAGTTTGAATGTATAGTCTCTAAAATGTTACTTTCAGGTAGAATCATTATTTCAATTTCAAATGAGAATTAAACCACCACAATCCCCGATTTCCTTCACACATTATCAGTGGTTTATATTCAACATACAAGTCACGTCAGTTGTGCTTTACCACACAATTCTACGAAAGTCTTTAACCTGTGAAACAGGAAGAGATGTCAAATCAGTCACAACAGACGTCAAAACAGTACACACACGTTGGGAAAACAACAACATACCGCGTTTGGGAGATGATACACTGCCAAACAGTGGAGGACACCAAACTACCGTATATACTGTCTGAAACGCGCCCGATGCAACCCATTAACTAATTAAGGAAAACACGGTTTGGCGCCCTCTGTGTGTGTGTGTGCGTGTGTGTGTGTGGTGTTGTGTGTGTGTGTGTGTGTGTGTGTGTGGTGTGTGTGTGTGTGTGTGTGTGTGTGTGTGTGTGTGTGTGTGTGTGTGTGTTGTGTGTGTGTGTGTGTGTGTGTGTGTGTGCGGTGTCGTGTGTGCGTGTGTGGTGCGTGCGAGCGTGCGTGCGTGCGTGCGTGCGTGCGTGCGTGCGTGCGTGTGTGTGTGTGTTACTACTGTTTGATGTGAAGTTGGTGAAAAATGAAGTCACGCGTGATCTTGCGTCCTTGTGTGTGTAGTGAGCGGATGTGGACAGCAGAGGTGCGATGTTACCACACGAGAACATCTTGCTCTCTGAGCGCTCCTGCGGAGATTACCGTTCTCCATTGCAACCGTAATTTAGCAGAATCCTGAACGGCCCTTTGAGGAGTGAGAAGGAAGCTTTCATCAAAGAAACCAAAGAGACTCATTCACTGGTTAAACTGGAGTCATCGCCTACCATCACACACATTAAACACACACAACACACACACACACACACACACACAACACACACACACAACACACACACACAACACACACACACACACAACACACACACACACACACAACGACACACACACACAACACACACACACCACATACAGACAAACACCATACAGACACACACCAATACACCATGTAGATTCACACCATATGCACGCACACGCCACAGATACACATATATTCACACACAATATTGATGCACACAACATATAGATACAAACCATATGCACACACACACACACACCACACACGATAGATACAAACCATATATATACGCACACACCATAGGTATACACCATATAGATACACACACACCATAGATACACACATACACACCATAAGGATAAACACACCAAATAGACACACACAAGATTAACTTACGATACAAACTACATAGATACCCCCCCCCCCCCACCACAACACACATCACACATCTACACACACACACACACCACAAACCACACACAACACACACACACACCACACACACACACACACACACCACACACACACACACGCACACACACACACACACACACACACACAGACACACACACACACACACACACACACACACACACACACACACACACACACACACACACACACACACACACACACACACACACAACACACACACACCACACACACACACACACACAAGCAATAGATACACTCCATCCAGTTCTGGTCACTAAATACTACTCCTCCTTCTCTCTTCTCCTTCTCCCTCTCTGATCCCTTTTCTCTCCTTCTCCCTTCTCCGTCTCCCTTCCACGCTCATATCATATCATTTTTATTGCCTCTACTCAAGAGAATAGATTTGTGTGGGGATTTCTAGGTTTCATAAACATCCGGGGCTTAGCCCAGAGGGAAAAAGAAAATGCTGGGCGCCAAATTCATTTGTATTCTTTATTGTGCATGCAAACTTTTTCATAATGCTTTATCTAAATAAATGAAATATGCGGGTTATAGCTTTAAATAGCTACCTGACTGCTATGCTGCTTATCCCCAAACATCTAAATTAGCATTCAAGTTATTGCAGAGTAAAATGAATGAATGAATGTGTGTAAGGCAGACCTACAAACACACACACACACACACACACACACACACACACACACACACACACACCACACACACACACACACACACACACACACACACACACACACACACACACACACACACACACACACACACACACACACACACACACACGCATGGATCTGACTGGGGATAGGATAGGTTAATTCACTTGAGGTGGTAAACAGGTTGTTGTTTATTCTCTTGCCAGACGGACTATCTAGACTAGGCTACTTATAAATGTTTATGAATTGTGGAAAAATTATTTTTTTCCCCCCCAAAGATCATATTCGGGGCTAATTAAATAACATCCGATAACAACATAATAATAACATTTAGCCCCGAATAAAACAGCTGACGCCACTGCTTTGGACATTAACTCAATCTTCTCGGCTCCTTTCTTGTGTCTATGTTCCATTCAATCTTGAGACACAGGACACACCTTCGTTGGAACGGATAATTGATTTCATACTGCCCTGTGGAAATGACAGACTTATAGGTCTAGTTTAGTAGACTTTAATGATTGAAAAGTAGGGCATATAGATAGCAAAATAAAGGGAAAACTATGTTAAACAAAAATACATTACACATGGGCTACGCCTTACAGTGATACACTCACTGATACACTGATACATAATTCAATACCATTTCTGAATCAAGTCAGAAAAACGTAAAGTGACAGCGCCGACCTTGTGGAGCATGAGGATAAAGGCAAGCTATGCCTCTCTCATAAATACGGGCCGGTGTGGACGCTCAATGACCAACAGTTGTCAATTGAGACGTTTGAGTAGAACAGTCTGCCTGAGCTCGGGGTGAAGCAGAGCTCTGTACTGCCGCTTTAAGAGCCGAAGACAGGAACTGTTACGGCTTGACACCATTAGCCTTAGCTTTTAAAGTCGACACAGGCGCACACTCATATCGACCAACAAGTGTCATTTTACAATGTAAGTAATCCATCCATATGCGCATTGTTAGGAAAACGAATGATTGTTATAAGTGTCGGAAACTAGTGTAATGTGTTTGGTTTTTCCAACAGATAATGTAGTTAAGAAAAGTTTAACAACGCCCAAACTTTGCTAGCCTGTGCAAAAAGTGTTGGAATACGATGCAAAGTAATTGCTGACTTAATCTAGCCTTGCCGATTTATATATGTATACTAAATGCATTCCCTAAAAGTAGGAATTAACCGATAAAATCAATTAACTAAGACTAATTTACGACAAACGACAAAGTATCATGTGACAAACTTATCCAGGCAAATATCTAGTTGAACCTTGACAAACAAACCTGGCTAGGCCCAGTTATTGGGCTATAATGTGATATGTTGTGCTCGGTTTGCCCCAGTAAACCGCATGAGATAAGTTATCACGCCAAGGAGTGTATCTAGTGTAAATAATATGGTGTTTTGTTATGGCCTCAGTAAAAATGGAATATAAATCTCCTGGACCTCGCAGATCTATTCGTTTCTATAAAATAACTTGTTTTGCTTTGAAAA
This sequence comes from Melanogrammus aeglefinus, assembly GCA_900291075.1. Taxonomy (NCBI): domain Eukaryota; kingdom Metazoa; phylum Chordata; class Actinopteri; order Gadiformes; family Gadidae; genus Melanogrammus; species Melanogrammus aeglefinus. The sequence continues at coordinate 26,088 of OLKM01003648.1, read as the reverse complement.
TAAGATGGTTAACCGGTTATCCCCACCTTCATTCAGTTTAGTTTGAGTTTAATACTCAAAGTCAACAGGCCCCTCGGGAGCTAATGCTTTGCAAAGTTGCTTGAAAGAATGGAAGGAAATGCCTGTAAGTGTGTCACATCCTTTTTAACACACACTTTCAGTAGAGTCCCCCGACATCTCTCATGTTGAACCTTGCAGGTTTGAAAAGGTTAAAGTAAACTGAAACTGGAACTTCTTTTCCTATTGGAACAGCTTCCACACTCAACCTAAGTGGTTGTGTGTGGAAGAAGTGCTCATGTGAGTGTCTTGCTTCAGGAATGGTTCAGAGCCTGCATATTCTGCCGGCCATAATATCATGTAGCCTGTGTGATAAGTCAATAGCACTAAGCAAAGACCTCAGACCGTCACATTAATATGCAAGACAACATGTGTCTGTTGGAATGCTGCTCGTGGCCTTCAACCCACGCAGAATATCCTAGCTTTCTTTTCATTGTAAAAAAAAAAAAAAAGTCTGCAACCCTTTCTATGACCATACGATGGGGCAAGACGTAACCATTTACAGTTTCACATAAGATTAGGCAGTACCATTGCATATCAGACTATTCTACAGGGATGCATGAGACGCTATGATATTTTTCTTATAAATGTATAAAAATATATAATATTTGGAAAATATACAATTGTTTGGCAGCAGGTTGTTATATTCTTATTTTCCTATTTGGTCCCTAGAATCTGAGAATGTGAATGTGTCTGCTGACTTATGTTCTGGCTTTCTTTGAATCGCAGTGTCTTTGAATAAGGATTGAATGTCTAAACACCAACTCCGGCAATATAACACTTCAACTGAATTCTTTATTATTTGTTTACAAAATCATAGTTGGATGTTCAGGGCGGTGTGGCATGAAATCTCATTGTTTTTCTGAGAATCTGTTGTATTGAATTAGACCTCATAGTTGACAGTAGATTTCATGCACATAGTTATTTTTTTCTTTTGTTTGTACTACTAGGTCTAATCCAAATCCTGGAGAAGGTTCCGGCATGGAGCAAGGGAACCGGCGCCTCCAACAGACTCAGGCCCAAGTGGACGAGGTACAGAACCTTTTTAACTTTATGCCTTGCTCATGAAAGGTGTTATGCCGGGAGCTACACTGAGCTTGAAAGCATCACGTTGCTTTGCATTTCCTTACTATGGAAGGACATTAGGGCCAATTACATCTTAGAAATGTGGTGTTAACATGAAAGAATTTTAATCGAATCAAATGTAGCTTGTTCCACTTGCTGACTTGTGTTATCGGACATCATTGACAGAACCTCAACAGGAAAATGTATCACTGCCTTAATTGAAGGCCCCTCAATGGCCACAACCAGAAAATGCTAATTTTAACATTAATTTATGTTGCATTAACATGTCAGAAAGTAGCAAAGAAGTGTTGGAATATGTAATATCTAGTCCCCATAGGTTAAACATAAGTGATCAAACTCGCAAAGCTAAATAAATCAATGAATGACCGCTATCTCACAGAAGTTAAGTAAAGTTTAATCCATTAACTTTTGTTTCATAACTTTCGTTTCAAACCATAGAAGATAACCTGTATATCTTCTATGATGGAAGATGCAGAAAGATGAGAATATCGCATCGACAGCCACTAGAGAATAGAAACCAATTTCACAGGGATTCCGTTTTGTCATATAATCGTTTTCCTTTCAGCTCATTTTGTCTGTCCTTTGTCAAGCTCTTTTCTTGGCATTTGAGATTAGTTATATAATCACAGAGGGAGACTGCAGCTATTGTCAGCTGTTACTGTTGGTAACCAGGAAGTGCCTCTCGCACATGTTTCGCTACCAGAACGACAATCGGATTATACGTGCGTTTGTAGTCTGCACCAATTACACTTTTGACAGAAAAATTGTGCACTCTGCTCATCAGCATATCATTTATTTAAGACCTAATTAGAACCAAAGAACTAATTATTTCACCTCTTTTAATCACTAGTCGACTTTGAGTCCTCTCTTGTTCTTCTTCCATAGGTCCTTTATGCTACACTTTAGCTTGGTCTCTCTTTAGGAGCCTTACATGATCCCCTGTAGTACCACAAAGTGCTAAAGTGTTTAATACATTTCTGATGACATTAATTCATGGATTCAATGTCTCCCATGATAATGCAAGTCATGCATGGGCTCTGAAGCTTTTACCGAGGATATTCTGTGGTCAAATATTAACGGTGCACTGTAAGGATAGACTGTGCAATACAAGTTATTAATGTTGTTGGATGCAATGCATGTATTCCTGTGAGCAGGTGGTGGACATCATGCGTGTTAACGTGGATAAGGTGCTGGAGCGTGATCAGAAGCTATCTGAACTGGATGACAGAGCCGATGCACTGCAGGCGGGAGCTTCCCAGTTTGAAACCAGCGCTGCCAAGCTCAAGAGGAAGTTCTGGTGGAAGAACTGCAAGGTGCCCTGATGCAGAACACTACCGTCAATAATGGAGTCATAATATGACTGCGTTTGCATATTGAATTAAAGCATGACACAACATTCCATGTTTATGTTCAATGAAGTGCACATGTTCATTTGAATTGGGAATGAACCATAGATACAAACGCTTAGTGAAAACTATTAATGGGTTTCTGTACTTTCTTTTTTGTGTCCTGAAGATGTGGGCCATCCTAATAGCAGTCTTAGTCATCATCGTGATCACCATTATCAGTAAGTACACGGTGCTCTTAAACGTGTTGATAATTTAGTTTGACGGCTTGTACTCTATGCTTCTATAACATTGACTCTACTTTTTTTGTTCTCAGTTTGGAACTACTCGTAAAGATGTACCAACAGGAACATGGGGAGAGAAGTAAATGTAGAATGAATGCCAGATGATGACAGTCATGTTATTGCAATAACTTCTCCCCTAATGGAAGGTCTTTATCGTGTGTGTGTATGTGTGTGTGTGTGTGTGTGTGTGTGTGTGTGTGTGTGTGCGCGCACACACGTGTGTGCCGGTATAATATATATATCTAATAAGATGACCCTGCCAAGCAATTCTACTTTCTAGGTTTGCCAATGTATTTCACACCTACAATTCTCAGCTTAAGGTGATCAGCAAGTCATACCTACTCTACAAGACAGGTGCCATAACTTTATCGTATTGTGATTTTGAGCGTTTAATAAGGTTCAAATGCAATATAAATTGGCCGGTTGAAGATGATGTACAACTAGTCATTACAGGCCAGGCACACACGCACCGTTTTATAAGGACTAGACGTACAGAGGAATGTTTTTAAACTGCCCTCAACATTTATTTTATTTTTATCACGATATTTTTTTTGAGTTTTTGTGCTAGGTAGAGACAAGTGCCTTTGGGATATGCTTTGTTGTTGCTGTGTTATGGCCACAACTGGTCTGATTTATGATAAGCTTTCACTGTAACAATGATTCTCATATCAATACATTGATATGATCTGATGTTTTTCCCCATAATACTTGTATAGAAATATACCAGTATTTTTGAAACCAGTGACAACACCAACGCCTTGTGCTTATTTGCAATTTTAAAGACAATTTTATAAGGCATTGTTTGTGCTGAAACTAAGGTTTCTGTTAGAATGAATATGTGCCAATATACATTTTAGTCAAAAGATCACCACAGATCACCTTGAAGAATTTCTAATGGCTAATCTACCAGTCAAGGCTTTTGAACGGTATTGGGTTTAATCCGGGCTGCCTGTATTGGTTATCTTGTGGTCATTCCATTCCACGCAAATGTATATTTTTGAGTCAATAACAATGCCCTAGACCCTCCAGCAAAGGATAACTTCATTGATATCTTTCCTCCAATAACAAATATTAAGCACATTAGAATAGTATTGGGTATTACTAATTAGCATGTAGTCTATTAACATCAAATAAAGTTTTGTTTTAAACCAATATGTTTTTCCTTGGTTATGTTTGTATTACAAAGCCATTGCACAGCACCACGCGGGTTCGGAGACAGCACTGTGTTATACAACCTAAAATAACTGTTGCCATGCTGTGCTAATGCTTCAAATATTGACACTCTTTAAATGATTGTTTTTTCTTTAGTGACATTAACAGCACTTCATTGAAATTGTCCCTTTAATGGTAATTGATATGAGAAGAGTATGAGCTCTATTGAATAGCTTATTTCATCTACAAAGAAAAGGAAACATTTCTAAACAAGACTTCTGGAGATTTGATAACCAAGCAAAAAACATTTGTATAAAATGATGTATAGAATAATGTAAGTGGTCTACCTTTAGCAGATGCTTAGTCAAACTTCAATCCTTGCTTGTCAAAATTGTTTTGTGTATATTTAAAGTGCAACTCTACTATTTGACCTTTTGTTTTGCTTGAATAAAATTGATATACTTTTATCATGTTTGCAGCTGTCTTTCCATTTGTTTAAATTAAACTAATTGGTAAACTAACAGGTCTTTCATTTTGATGCGCATATACACAGAAACAAACCACTGCAAAGAAATTTAGGATAAATTAGGACTGCAGAATGATGGCAGAATTATTGTAAGTGTTGTATTTCTGTTAAATAATGAAAAAGCCACAATTTGCTATTCCATAAAGGAAATTTAATCTGAATTGATTTTTAAATACTAGAAAATAATTATTTATGTATTCCCATGTTTAATAATTGTCTGCCATTAGCAGCTCGAATGCTACTGTGTCTTCTGACATTTCATTAGGCAAAGCAATTTTATTTATATAACACTTTTCATACACAAGGCACACAGAAATAAAATTAAGTTACAGAAAACGTATGCAAAAAAGGAGTTAAATAGAAAAAGACAAAGTTAAAGCATTTTAGAAAGTGCAATGCATTTAAGATCACATCAACAGTCTCTGGTACCCACGTAAGGACTCCAACCCGACCTGCATTTAAGATCACATCAACAGTCTCTGGTACCCACGTAAGGACTCCAACCCGACCTAAAGGAACGTGGTCCTTTCTCTGGGACTCCATCCCGGATTCTAGGACTCTAACCCAGACAGAATTTGACTCTCAAACCCTAATCCTTTCTCTCTGGTATCAGATCGTGTATTTCTCTGGTAAAAATAGAAAATAAAGACAAAGTTAAAAAAGCATTCTATAAAGTGTAATTTATTTAAGATCCAGCAGAAGGCTAAAGCAAACAAAAGTCCTAAGTCTTGTTTTAAAAGTGATCAGAGTTTGGTTAAGTCTTAAATCCTCAGGGAGTTTATTCCAGCTATTGGTTGCATAGTAACTAAATCCTGCTTTCCCATGTTTTGTGTTTACTCTGGGGATAATAATTACAATAATTAACAGATTGATCTTAGTGGTCTAGGAGGCTTATGTAGTGGAAGCATATCAGTTAAATATTTTGCCCCTAAACCATTTAGGGATTTATAGGGCAGCATCATTTTAAAATCAATTATCTGACCTACAGGAAGCCAATGTAACGATTTAAGAATTGGTGCAATCTGTTCAAATTGTTTGCTCTTTGTTAGAACTCTAGCAGCAGCATTCTTAACAAGCTGAAGTTCCCTTAGAGTTTTTTTTGGGAGACCTGTAAGGAAATCATAGTGATAAGGCATGTACAAGTTTTTGTAAGTCTTTGGTGGACGTGAGCCCTCTTAAGTCTTGCTACATTTTTAAGGCGATAATATGCAGATTTTGTCACTGATTTGATGTGACTGTCGAAATGTAAATCTGAATCCATGATAACCGCTAGATTTCTTGCTTTGATTGAGGTTTTCAGGGACAGAGAGTGAAGGTGTTGGGTTACTTTAATACTTTCCGTTTTAGGGAAATTATCTGATTGGCAAGGCCGGATTATAATTGGGGCACACTGGGCACGTGCCCAGGGGCCCATGGCAACCAAGGGCCCATGGCAACCAAACCCTTGGTTGCTATGGGCCCCGCCCCCTGCTGAACGAGAGGTCAGAGCGTGTGAGCGGGAGGTCAGTTACAGCGTGGGTAAGAGAAAGCAAAATTATGGATAAAAAAAAGTACTTGAGCGGTGGAGCAAAGAGGAAAAAAAGAGAGGAAAAGCAAGAGAGAGAAGCGGCGGTGATTAAAGATGTCCGGCGAATCACATCATTTTACAAAAAAATAGAGGATGAAATAGACCCGGAGGATTCCAGCGCTAGCACCAGCAGCGGCGGAGCAGTGCCACTTCAGCCATTCGCTAATGTTAGCCCGGCCTCGGCCACAGAAGTCCCGGAGCAACCGGAGGAGGATACTGAACCAGTCCCGGCTCCCCCGAGCACTAGCACCGCAGGTGAGCCGTCGGAGGACCCCGCTCTATGGGGCGTTTAAGTGAGAGCCATCGTGAAAATATTATAGTGAGAAGCCGGAGCCGATGGCTACTGAACTAATCCGGCTCCGCCAGAGCACTACCCAGCATCGAGCAGGAGGGAGCTGCTGACGGGAAAAACTCGCTCCCTCACAAATGAGCTTCTCACTACAAAGCTTCAAAATGGGGAAATTATTAATCGTGACTGGATAATTTATTGCCCGTCCACTGGAGAAATTTACTGCTTTGCATGCAAAATGTTTTCTTCACATCACGCTTTTGTGAGGGGGTTTTGTGACTGGAAACATGGTGGAGACAGAGTCAGGGAACATGAGAGGGGTGCTTGAACACAGAAAAGTGCATGCTGGATCTCATGCGTCGTACTGTAAGAGCATTTGATTATGCTGTCTGACACACACACACACACACACACACACACACACACACACAACACAACACACACACCACACACACACACACACACCACACACACACACACACACACACACACACACACACACACACACACACACACACACACACACACACACACACACACACACAAGCTCGTTTAGTCACTTGCGGGGAGCTGATGGTGCGTTCAATGACCTAGGCAGTGTGGGAACTCACAAGGGCTGCAATTATAAACAATGAAAGAAGCATGCACAGAGGGATTATCTTATCTTTTGTACAGGCTTCTTTTAAGTTCACAGAATTGTTTGCAAAGTTGTAATGACTGTTGCTATTTTGTAGTTGGTGTGTCAAGTTCATATGTTGGCTGCATTTAGCTGTGCTGTGTGGCTATAAGGATGGCATTCTTGTAAGCCCCCTAGTGGTCATTGTGTGGATGTTGTGGGTTGTGTTGTGCTGTGTTGTGTTTATTTGATCTGCTGTTTGTGTCAGCCTTAGTTGTACTAGACAGTCTTGACATAATAGTTGGTGATTATGGTCTGGTTTTGACATGGTACTTCATATACACAATTGTGAATAGGTCTAATTAAGGTGGAGTTGAATGACTTTCCTGGTTTGTAATGGGTGGAGGTGATGTGTGAGATGCCAGCGGTCTGTGCGACAAGGGCCCTCTGGGACCTGGTGCCCAGGGGCCCTTGGGGTGCTAATCCAGCCCTGCTGATTGGACAGAGTTGTAAACTATTTGCAATATGTCTATTGCTAGAAAGTCAAAAACATTCTGAAAGAGGTTGGTAGGTAAAGTATCAAGGCAACAGGTGGATGACTTTAGTTGTGAAGCCATCCACATCTTATCAAGCATTAGGAAATGTGATAAAGCTTTGGTGTAGACACCCTCCGAGGTTGGCACACCTTTTGTGGTCTTCACATTAACTCCACCACTGATAGAGAGTAGTTGTGATTGTTTTAATTTGATGGACCCAACTTAAAAAAATAAAAATGATCGTCGGGTGTATCGTTATAGTGGTAACCCGACGAATCTGAGTGTCTTATTCAATCTGGCATATGCGTCTGGTCCACCACCCTTGCTATGCAGACAGATTTTCAGCAGACTTGCATCGGCTCGAGAACGTCGATCCAATTAAAGTCATTCATCTAATAAGCAGCGAGTTCCTAACGACTTACAGATGAGCCCCCTATTGGAGTTTTGGCATTTATTTTTCTACGCCTGTTGATAGTTGCATACTTAATAGTTAACCTACTGTGGTAACTGAGTCCGCTTAACTTATTTTACATCGTAAGCCGAATAAGTCGCACATTTAAACATTTTTTTTTCGGTTGGATGACTAGTCCGCCAGGGGTTATTGAGTTTGAAAGAAAGAGGTCCTATCAGCCACCTAGTTGACTTAAGCTTCAAGCAATAAGACCTGTGGTCACAGAGTGACACATCATCTGTTGTTGGATATAGACTCTATTGTCTATGTTTGGTTTTGTTTACTACACTCAGTCTGGTTTAGTCTTGTGAAGTGACCTCCCTCCATCCCAATGGCCACAGGTAGGTTTACCACATACATGCAGTTGATAAAAAGCTGCCAATAATGTTCTAAAACCCTGACAGCTTACTGATCGGAGGAGGTCCACAGTAAACAATAATGTAGCAATGGTAACACAAACCTTTGTTGTGATTGTATTCAAAGTTTGTTTACTGTGTCCTTACTATTTCCAAATTCAACCTACAATTTATACAGAGCTATAATTAGATTGTTATAATCTTGAAAGTCAGCAACTGAAAAAATCCCACCACTCACTTCAGGCCTTTTTCTAAAGCCACTCCCCCAAAACCAATGACTAGCTTAGTAGTTTTAGAAATGAGTTGCCTAGAAATTAAAATATTGTCACTCACGATGCAGTTGCGTTGTCGGTGTGGCTTAATATATGACCTGTTAATAGTGCAGTGGGAAATTTAGGATACAGTAGCAACATTTCAAATCATTATTGTTCACTATTATGATTAAAAAATATTGTTTTCTCATCCCCTCTCTTTTTTTTTGTGTACGTGTAGGTATTATCAGGTGTCCCCCTCCATCTCACGCTCAAACTTGATTGGACACTGAGTTGTCCATCTACAACACATGGAACCTCTGGTCTCCCAGTTTTATCTATCAGTAACAGTCTTGCCAACGTCGAAGCATGTCGGCAAGACTGTCACCAAAGTTTGGCTATGCCGTGAGAGAAAATCGTCCTTGGTCAGGAAGAGGCTGTTTTCCAGTCGGAGCAATGGAGACGGGACACGTTTCCAGAACACCGGAGTGGAGGGTCAAGGTTGGACCAAATTATGGGAGAAAGGCGCGGCACTTTAGGTAGAGATGTGGGCCAGGACTATGAGGAGATGACAAGCAAATCAAATGATCAGCCAACAAGATCCCATGTAGCACTGCTGGATCAAATTCAACCCCTACCAAAAGGTATGGAGTGCTATTTTCTTAATTAATCTCATCTTGGAATTGTTTTATATAATGATTTGAATTAACAAATGGTTGTCGTGTGAAATAACAAAATGCCTAGCTTGTGAGTTGACCTCTGCCCGATCTGTGTGCTTCTCAAAAATAAACCTTGAAATGCTTATTTATTTTCAGTTTTATACCTCATCTTTTCACAGTCTACGCAGCTCTGTGTCTGCCCCGGCATGCCACCGTACCGAGTGCAGAAGAAGCAGGTACACTGGTGTTTCCGATTTTCAATACCCACTAATTTTGCTGGGTGATGTGTGACGACTAATTGTGCATATCTCTGCGTGAGGACCAGTGAGCATGCTAGCAGATGGCATGCCAACAGTGAGATGATGGTTACGGTGGCAGAGATGATGAAGAGGTTGCCGTCAGAAAGCGCAGTTGCAGGAAAGCCAGCGCAATGGAGGCCTTGCATTATGCACTTAACTGTGTCAAACAAGTGCAAGGTGCGGAAACAACCCCCATATTTTGTTTCTCTCCCAGTCTGTCCTGAGGGCTGGCTCATTTGTTTATATTGTCTTCAGGTGGTCAAGTAAAGAGCTGCTGTTTGACTGTCAAATGTGTTTTTCCTCTGTTGTCGCCCCATACCCAGTGCTGAATACTACACGCTGCTTTTGCAAAATTTTCAGGAGGAGAGAGCAGATGCCAAACTTTTCACCCTAAAAGAACTGGAGAGGGTGATGTCTGGGGAAGAACATGAGGGAAAGAAAGAAGGATATAAGCATAGAGCATATAAAAACAAACCTGTGCTCAAACAAACAAACAAACCAAAAAAAACGTAACTGTGGAAACTGAACACTCTGCTTTTCTTCTAGGGAAGCAGCAACAGCAGCAAATACCTTGCCAGCAACGCCTCGTCCATCGTCCGACGTCGCGCAAAGCCCCCACGAGCCCTGAGTGGGCAGCGGAGCGCCAGCAACCCTTGGAGACCCGGCTGGAGGCCTCCCTCTGAACCATGATCCAGCACACGCCGGAGCCTATCATGATGACGTAGCAGATCCACACCAGCTAACAGTGCATGCCTTTTCTCTCAAACCCTTTCCTGTGTTTGCCCCTCACAGAAGAGGCGTTTGGTCATCTCGTTGTTTAGTCCACATGTGACGAAACCTATCCTTTGTATGAGTTAAAGACAATTGGGCATCCAACAAAAATGTATTACCATTCTTATGTCATCATATATGATTTTTATGTTATTATATTTTATAGCAAGTCACTCAGTAGTCATGACCTGAAGTTCTTTGGGTGTCTGATGCTTTGTGTTTTTGTTTCAAACCCCTCCACCTCGAGGGACCAGCAGGAGGTGCTGGCGGGGGACATGGAGAAGCCGTCCTGCAGCCCCTACAGCCCTGGTTCACCCAGGAGCAGAAAGGGGAGCTGGCCAAGGTGTACCCCTTGGTCCAGCAGCACCCCACACCGCCGGAGACACACAGACAGGTTAGAGGGAGGGAGGACACACTCACACGTGCATATACAGAGACACGACTGTACATGCCTCACAGCCTAACAGTAGCTATTATTTGACTCACCTCAGCACAGAAGACTAAGGCCTCTCTGTCTCTCTAACTCTCTTGATCTCAAGGTTCACTGAGTTGCAGCCCTGGACGTGGGATGGCCCACTCGGTCTCACACAAGCCCTGTGTGAGGGGCTGCTCTAATCAGAGGTAAGGGGTGAAAACGGACATAACACGACCAACAGCTTGACCGATGGAGAGTGAGAAAGAGTCCTGCTCCAATTCCAGAACCAGAAAACAAAGCTGAACCTCAGGGGCAAGGATCTGGCTTGGAGGTGGGGGAGTTTGTGAGCAGGGAAACTCCCAGGACTATATTGGTGCCATGGTTCACACACAGTGGCCTCAAGTAAAGGAGAAGATTGTGATGGCTTTCAGGGACGCCCTTCTCCTATTGAACGTGTTATACAAATGCCATGCTGGTAAAGAGATGTCCCGTTGTGTTATGTGTTCTTCCAAAGCTGTTATTTTTCCCTCTTTCTCTGATCTTCTTTCATTCAATTTTAGTTTTTTCACGGTTCCGCATCAAAGGAAAAAGTACTAGACCCTGTACCTTGATCTCCTACCCTTCTGGCTCGCCTCCCTGTGTTGTACTTTGTAAATGGATGGTGCCTTACTTTGTGTTTTTTCTACTGCTGCTCTGTTCCATCTGTCTACTTCACCTCACACCTGCTGTGGTGATGCCTCTTCAGCCAAGGGTTTACTCACAGTTCACAACGAATAGTTCCCAGAAAGACTATTGAGTGTCTATGAGTGGGCGTGTGTGCATGAGAGACGGTGGGAGAAGATTTAAGGGATTTAGACTTCAAATTCATGTTACGTCATTTTGGTTTCTTTATGGCTTGTAGAAAGAGAGTTTGTGTGAGGCTGTGGAGGCGTGAATGCATGTGAATGTTGTCACTGGTCCGAGAGAACTGCGCGCCAGGATACATGTGATACTTCATTACAACCACTGCCAGGATTTTCGACCACTTACTGATCAATGGAAAATATTCGAGCACAATGTATCTTTTGTATAAAAATTGCATATCAAACAAGCATTCCAAAGTATCTACCGGTAATTTGAGCCATTTGTCCTGATTTCAGGTATTCGTGGTGGCAAAGTGAAATAAACTATGACTTCATTTGGCTGTATTATTTTCTCCTTATTATATAGGTGGGTGAACGGCTTGCTTGGATGAGATAATAGTTGTGGCTCAAAGTTGGGGAAGCCTGTTGACAGAGCATGCCTTTTAAGGCAGGCACCAATGGAGTGTAATTCCAGTAGATTTCCATATATGACTGACTGCTGCCACAAAATAGACCTTCAGGCTGCACCACAAGCTTTTCCATGCTCTACACATATTTTTCTCTTGCGTGCCATTCTCCTCTAGAACCCCATCATTTTGATGATGTCATCTTCTGCATCATTTCCTTGCAAGTCGACCATGAAAGAAGTGAAACAAGATGTAACTCAGATATCCTTTTTCGCCAAACCCATCCTCTGTCCTAACTGGGATGTGTATAGGAACTTTAATTTGACCATACACCATCAGATCTCTCTTTTTTTATGGCTTTAATGGAATTCATGATAGCAAAAATATAAAGGCCAGCCTAGCATCTATGAATACAATGATAGTACCTACAAAGCAAATAGCAGTTCAAAATTTTGAACTGCTTAGTTTAAGACAAGTAATACAAAACAATTAGCAATTCAACATAACCACTTCCCATTGTGTACAGTTCAGCTACAGTAGCGTACAGCCGCAAGAAAGCAGTATTGAGTACATTGTTGCTGTGCAGTTGATCAAACAAACCTCGACGGAGGTGAGACTAAAAAAAGTACCAAGTACTTCATTTTGGCGATCGAAATGCAAGAAAGGGCGGCTTGGTCAACCCAAGTAGGCGGGAGTGCAACTGACGATTACACCTCTGCAGTTGTACAGTGTGCATATTTAAACTACTGTTCTTCTAAATTAATTCAGTGTTCAGGGTTTTTATGTCAATACTGACTTTTTTAATTTTTCAGATGATGGCAAGGCAAAAGGCAAAAAAGCTTGTAAGCTCACACTACCTACCACTTTTATACATAGAAGCAAAAAGCCTATGCAGATTTGACTTTCTTTCTGTGTGGTGGTTTTGGTTAAGTTCCCCTCTGGGTTGAGTTGTCGTTTTCTGTTTTTCTCTTTCTTGCATCAGTCTCTCTCTATGTTTTGATGGCTTTAACTCTACCGGTGATAGAGTAAATAACAGGCGTCTTTGGTTTGGACCACAGCCTCTGGACCAGCCAGGGCCTCCCTGTCCCATCTCTGTCCTTCTGTAACATAACATCCTGCCACACTCACTCCTCACTTCCCAAACTTCTCCATCTCTGTGAGTATAATCTCTGTATGGTACCACATCCTCTGCCACAGGGCCTCCCTGTCCCATCTCTGTCCTTCTGTAACATAACATCCTGCCACACTCACTCCTCACTTCCCAAACTTCTCCATCTCTGAAAGAGTCAAAGAAAGTACAGAGGATCTGTTAGTGTCATTTAAATTGAGAGGTGTGTGTGTGTGTGTGTGTGTGTGTGTGTGTGTGTGTGTGTGTGTGTGTGTGTGTGTGTGTGTGTGTGTGTGTGTGTGTGTGTGTGTGTGTGTGTGTGTGTGCACGCGCGTGTGTGTGTGTGTGTGTGATTGTATGTGCTTTGAGTACCCTACCTTTATCCAGGTCAATGACTTTGGGAACACTGGTCATTTTGACCATCTCTTTCAGTAGGTTGTTCTTGTAATCTAAAAAACATGGGAGAGAGCCACTTGTAAGCATTGCCCCTGTTGAAGACCCCTTTAATTCAATAACACTCTCTCCCTGTCTCTCATTTGCTCAATCAATTTCTCAAGAAGACTCACCTAATGTTCTGTCGTCTGGTGAGCTTGTTCTCCCGTCTGTCACTTCCATCTCAAAGTCGTCCGAGCTGCTTTGACTCCTGCTCGATCTATCCCACAGAGTGAGTGAGTGAGTGAGTGAGTGAGTGAGTGAGTGAGTGAGTGAGTGAGTGAGTGAGTGAGTGAGTGAGTGAGTGAGTGAGTGAGTGAGTGAGTGAGTGAGTGAGTAAAGATGCATCTCTGCAGAAGTGCTAGACTTCCTTAATCTACAATAGCATGTACTACATTGTCCATTGACCATGTTTTGTTTGCAAAGCTCACCTGACAGATTTCTGTGGGTAAAACTCTGAAACACAAAGAAGCATCATAAGGACACAACTGACTTTAGATCAGTGTAATATAGCTATATGTAGCTATAGGCACCCAGGGGTGCTAGATCTCTCAGCCCTGACCTTGGCTACGGTGGCGACGCGTGATTAGGATGATGATGAGGATGATGAAGGCCAGCAACAGGAATGTAGTCAGGACATAGCCCAGTGGCAGCAGGAAATGATGTCGCTGGTCTGGCAAAATGACATTGATGACTCGCGGTGATATTTCCTTAGTGGCTTCTATGAAGAAAACAAAGGCAATGTGTAACATTGTTTGAGCACAGTCATCATTTAAGGCCCTCTTGATTTGTCAACATCCTGTTGTGTGTCATTAACTGGATAATACATAACAGGTTTCCTCGGTTGTGAGCAACACCCGGTCAATCAACATCGGGTATGGGGCTTGCATTCTCGCAGCGCTGACAAATAGTCCCTGTACCTTTTGCTTCATAAAAGAATATGCAGAAAAACAGATGCAGGCCCAGGACTCCACACGTCAAGCCCAAATGAGCTCCAGACCCAAAGTCATTCTGTGATTTACTTTTCCTGGCAGTTAAAATAAAGAAAAGGGGAATCATAGGAAAGAGAGACAGGGGAGTGGAGGGGCGGGGGACGGAGAGGAATGGCGCAGCCAGGCAAAAGCAGACCGACTTTTTGTCTGTGGTTATTTTTTGGTGTCTCTGAGATTCCCCAGAGATGGAGAGCAAGAGAGAGAGAGCATGGGAGGGAGTCAAAGAGAGAGACAGAGAGGGATAACTTCATCAACCAAATAATTTAAGCTTACAGATCAAGTTAAAATACAATTTAAATACTCAGTATGGAATAACAAACATGGCTCTTTTGACCTGTTCACCGCTTTTAGCCTCTCAATGACTGTTGCATCTGGAATGGTGCAATGTTGTGGTTAAGACAAGTGTAACATTACATGCAAAAAACACAACTACACTAATGGGAGTGAGGGCTGGGAGTGACCTATATCCCTGTGCAATTGAAACCACTGTCTCCCCCACCCTCCTTCTTTTTCCTCTGTCCCGGAACAACTCCCTCCCTCCTTCATCCTCGCTCTTATGTTTTTCTTTCTTTAAGTCTCTTTTTTCAGTCCGTCTCTCTGTCCGAGCAGCTGCTATGCAGATGAGTGGATGTTAATAAAGATCTCTTTCTCTCTCTCTCTCTCTCTCTCTCTCTCTCTCTCTCTCTCTCTCTCTCTCTCTCTCTCTCTCTCTCTCTCTCTCTCTCTCTCTCTCTCTCTCTCTCTCTCTCTCTCTCTCCCTCTCTCCCTCTCTCCCTCTCTCCCTCTCTCTGTTCTCCATCTATCTATTCAAAGGACAGCAGAAACAGAAGTTATCCAAATGGAAACAATAAACAATATGATTCAAATAAACCTTAGCGTGAGGCGTTATCAGTGAGAGGAAGAAAGATGGGGAGGAAAACAACAAGGGCAAGACAGAGCGAGAGGAATGGCGGTGGGTTCAAGTGAAAAGAAAAGGCTTCTGTACCACTTGTAGAATGTCCCATCTGGGCCAAAACCAACAGGCTAGCAGACAGAGACGGATCAAAGAGCAGAGCGGTGCAAAGAAAACCAAAGACAGGACAAACTCACATACACACACATGGGAACCCACTCACCCGTAAAACGCAAAACCAAAGATAATCTCTGCTGTTATTGTTTACAACATAGTAGGTAGAGTACATTAGGGCTTGGGAATGTTGAGTTGTTATCACACACTTGAGCAGCGATCATGTCTTAATGGGTAAAAACAGAAGCCTGGGCTCCCATATTGATTCTGTGGCTGAAAGCATAACCAGGACTCAATATCAGCTGAATAAATGGCGAAGGAATGTTTTTTTTAGAGTGCGTACGGAGCAGTATCTCAATTCTGCCTGATAAGGACCAGTGCTGTGGTGGATCAACAGAGTGGGCAGCGCAGTCTTCCACTCCAGAGAGCGCTTCCAAGAGATTCCACCGAGATTAGCTCAGTCTTGGCTCACGCTTGACTAAAGAAGTACACACACACACACACACACAGCACACACACATTCACAGACCCGGGTAGACATCGCTCATGTCTAATCCCCTCTCACATTTCGCACATGTGTATTAGCCATTATTGACTTTCTCCAAGACAGAAAAGTAAATATGACCAACGGACTTGACCG
>OLKM01003648.1:0-5000 GCA_900291075.1 Melanogrammus aeglefinus | reverse complement strand
GGCCGTGGGTGAAAACCAGGAACCTTAACAGCTAGACCATAACGGACTCCTCTATCGGATTTTTGCTGAATTTTATAGGCCTATATATTTTTTCTTTAGTAATTGTTTTATTGTGGGGTTATGCATAGGCCTAATGCAAGGCGCCCAGTAGGCTACTTTCATAACATGGACATATTACGCACACGCAACTGGTGGAGTTTAAGGTCATGTGGAGATCTTCATTCCATCATCGCCCCACAGAGGAGACACACCTAAATCCTCTAGTCCCAATACCGGTGGGTTGTTCCACGAACGGAGGTTTAACAAACACTGAGTTAACGCTGAACTCTAGGTTGATTGACCCTGTGCATTAATTCAATCAACACGGGGTTGGTTGGGTTGTGCGCGTTCACAACAAACCTATAAGGACGTGATGTATGGATTATGGAAATCCTGATCAATATGCCGAAATGGGCCGCATATTTCACTGATCTCGACCTCCAGGTTCTCCTAGAGTTACGATGAGGAAAAGGGAGTGATAATGAGGAAATGCAACACTTAAACATCTGCCATAAAGAGAAATAAAGCTTGGCAAAGGATAGCTGACCGCGTAAATTCGTAAGTGTCATGGTAAAAGCACTATCCTAACTATTTGAACTATATCCATTGCCTATCTCAGTTGAGCTTTCTTAACATTCATAATCTGTTATCTATAAAGATGTAGTCCGGCGAAGGCCCCAAAACGATCTTTGGAACAAGCAAAAATGAAATGGGCCTACAAAAAAGGTTGTACAAGCTGGTAAGCTTTTCCCACCATGGTCCTACATATTTATCAGTCCGGCATTTAAATTGTCATATCATAGGCCTATTTGTCACTCCTCCTGCATTTAAATAGCCTTTTTTTTTTTAAAAGCCAATCGTAAGAGGGCCGACAATTGGCAGACTGGATCGGGCCCTCAAATTACCATCACCCCGGTTGAGGAGCTGGCTGTAAGTATTAGCAGGACGCCCTAGCATGGAGGGATACCTGGAGGTACCTCCTCAGAGAGTCCGGGGCCATCTCTGTCCACTGTCAACCCACTGGTTGAATGTATTTTTTTTTTTTATTATTATTATTTGTATGTGTTTGAACACATGTGTACGTGTCACAGCGCAAATGTTCCAAATGTTATTTTGTAGCTGGGTAGAAACCCCCATATTTGTAGTAGCCTATGCCTGCTGCTGTATATGTGGCTCTATTCAAACGTGACTAATTATTCAACTTCACAGATCAAGACGGCTTATCGCTTTTAATCGAGCCGGCTACGAATGAACATCCTCCAGTTTATGTCCGGTAGGCCTATATTTATTTTATTTTTTTATCAGTTCTGTTGTAAGCGCCTCTATCAGCCAATAGGCCTAATTGCTCTTTGTATGAGGAGGCTGATGGAAATATTGCCATGGATGGGTCTGAAAGAACTGAGGTAGGCCTAGCTTTTTCTTGCCAGTTCCAAGTCATTATTGACGATTAAACAGTGATCTCAAACTCACTTGCTTCTTAACTGGTCGAGGAAGCAACTCTATTTCAGTTGACGACTAAAGAATTATGTCGTCTTCATCTTCAGCGGGAAATCGCTAAGGCTGATTTGCAAATGGAGTAGGCCTACACGAAGCTGCTGATAGAGGTAAAAAAGGAGGTTGGGCAGAAATTCAACGCGGACATGATATTGCTATTCAATGTAGTAATTATATATTTTTTCCTCCCTCAGCAACTAAAGAATAAAAATGATGGATAAAAACAGTGTTTGGTTTTTTTTTTAATTTAAATGATTGTTGCAAATGTGGTCTCGCATCCTTTGTCCAGCCCTTGCATCCATTTGCGGAATATGTTCCTCTTCGAGGAACGCTTCAAAGGGGGGAGGCATCTCTTTGCGCAGGGTGGATATTGTGGAGGACGCATGCAACAATTATAACTCTTAGTACACAGTGAAATCTGGACTTATCCCGTATACATTTTCAATTTTTACCCGGGTTCTGCTATGTGCCAGATTAAATGTTGTCTGTGTTCCAGGAGCGGGATTAGGGTACGGGGTGATGAGCATCGGGAGGCATACCCTCGATCTCCTGGATCCACCCATTGAATTGCTCTGCTGCGATCAAATACAAACTTTGAGATCTTGCAAAATTAGGCTATATGTTCATAATGCAATGCACCCTCTTCAAATTTACGGCTCAAATTGAATTGACGATACATCCTGGCATCGTGGACTGAACCAGGCCATTTTACCTCTACTAATCATGTGGAAAGCATCACATAACGCTAAAAAGATCGACAGCGATAATCAAACCATGGGTGTGGTACAAGTTGAGTCCGTTTGTATATAGAAGGCCTACAACGGTCATGTGGATAGGCCTATCTTTTTTTTATCGTCACACCACAACGATACGAGACTAGGGCCTACCTACAGTGTCTTGTTCCCATACTGGGAGTCGAACCGTGAGGGTGAAAAGCATGAATCCACCTATTTTAGAATTTGATTATTTTTTTGTCACTAACTTTCTTTGTTAATTGTCTGTAAGTAGTGTAATTGCATAATTCAAGGCCTCCCATAATTTCAGAAATTTGAGATTTTACGCAGAAGAGCTTGTGCATCTGTAGGTTGTGGGGGGTGGACCTGGAGTCAAAGGCCAAGCGGAAATCTTCGTTTAAAGGCAGCGCCACAGCATGTCAACGAGGAGACGCACCTAAAACTACACGTTCCCATACCGGGAGTCGAACCAGGGCGTTAACCAGGAATCCTAACCGCTAGACCATATGGGACCACTTTAACAGAAATCTGCCAAATTTTATAATTTATAATTTGTAACTTTCTCTTTTAATTGTTTTATTGTAGTTAAATTGTATAACTCAATGCGCCCAATACTTTCATAAATTGGACATAGCCTATTACACACTACGCTCACCTCAAAAAAAGGGTGTGGTGCAAGTTGAGTCAGATTGTATAAAGTAGGCCTACAACGGTCATGTGGATATCTTCCTTTCATCGTCGCACCACAGCACGATAACGATAGGAGACGAGGGCCTACCTAAAATGACTCGTTCCCATACCGGGAGTCGAAGGCGGGGCGCCTGGGTGAAACCAGGAAACCTAACCAGAGTCGACCATATGGGAATTCTCTTAAATTTAATTTTGATTAACTTTTGATTTTAACTTTCGTTGTTAATTGTCTTTTTGTATAGGCCTAATCGCATAATTCAATGCCGCCCATAATTTCAGAAATTTGAGAAATTACGCAGAAGAGCTTGTGCATCTGTTGTGGTGGGGATGGAGTATGTACACATTACAACCGACAAGTGGAAATCTTCGTTTAATGGCAGCGCCACAGCATGACCACGAGGAGACGCACCTAAAACTTGTAGTTCCCATACCGGGAGTTGAACCCGGGCAAAAACCAGGAATCCTTGCCGCTAGGCCATATGGGACTTCTTCTACAGAAATCTGCCAAATTTTATTATTTATAATTTGAAACTTTCTTTATTAATTGTTTTGTTGCAGTTAAATTTGTGTAATTCAAGCCTCCCAATACTTTCATAAATTGGAAATATTACACAAATGAGCATACGCTCAACACAACAGAGGGTTGTGGTGCAAGTTGAGTCAGTTTGTATAAACTAGGCCTACAACGGTTATGTGGATATCTTCGTTTCATCGTCGCACCACAGCACGATAATGATATGAGACGAGGGCTAGGACTATACCTAAATTGTCTCGTTCCCGGGAGTCGATCTCGGCCCGCCTGGGTGAAAACCAAGAATCCTGAACGCTAGACCATATGGGAATTATCTGAATATTGCATTTGATTATTTTTTGGTTTCTCACTTTCTTTGTTAATTGTCTTTTTGTAGTGTAATCGCATAATTCAAGGCCGCCCATAATTTCAAAAATTTGAGATATTACGCAGAAGAGCTGTGCATCTGTTGGTTTCGTGGTAGGGGTGGAGTATGTAAACATTACAACGGCCAAGCGGAAATCTTCGCTGAATGGTAGCGCCACAGCATGACCACGAGGAGACGCACCTAAAACTACACGTTCCCATACCGGGGAGTCGAACCCGGGCCGCCTGGGTGAAAACCAGGAATCCTAACCGCTAGACCATATGGGAATTTCGCTTAATTCTCTTTAATTTGATTATTTTTTTATTCTAACTTTCTTTGTTAATTGTCTTTTTGTAGTGTAATTGCATACTTCAAGGCCTCCCATAATTTCAGAAATTTGAGATATTAGGCAGAAGAGCTTGTGCATTTGTAGGTTGTGGTGGGGATGGAGTATGTACACATTACAACCGACAAGCGGAAATCTTCGTTTAATGGCAGCGCGAAACCATGACCACGAGGAGACGCACCTAAAATTTGTAGTTCCCATACCGGGAGTTGAACCCGGGCAAAAGCTAGGAATCCTTGCCGCTAGGCCATATGGGACTTCTTCTACAGAAATCTGCCAAATTTATTATTTATAATTTGTAACTTTCTTTATCAATTGTTTTATTGTATTTAAATTGCAAAATTCAAGGGGCCCAATACTTTCATAACTTGGACATATCACACACATGAGCATGCGCAGAACACAACAGAAGTGTGTGGTGCAAGTTTCGTTAGTGTGTGTAATGTACGCCTACAACAGTCATGTGGATATCTTCGTTTCATTGTCTCACCACAGCACGATAACGATAGAAGAGACGGGCTTACCTTAATTATCCTGTTCCCATACCGGGAGTCGAACCCGGCCCGCCTGGGTGAAAACCAGGAATCCTAACCGCTAGACCATATAGGATTGCTATACAGTAAAAATTTGATTAATTTTTGATTCTAACTTTCTTTGTTAAATGTCTTTCTGTAGTGTCATTGACGAAGAGACAAGGGCCTACCTATATTTTCCCATTCCCATACCGGGAGTCGAACCCGGGCAGCCTGGGTGAAAACCAGGAATCCTAACCGCTAGACCATATGGGGATACTCTCTATGTAGCATTTGATTATATTTT
>OLKM01003647.1:27784-32716 GCA_900291075.1 Melanogrammus aeglefinus | reverse complement strand
ACACGCACGCACACGCACACGCACACGCACACGCACACACACCCACAC
Organism: Melanogrammus aeglefinus; assembly: GCA_900291075.1. NCBI lineage: Eukaryota > Metazoa > Chordata > Actinopteri > Gadiformes > Gadidae > Melanogrammus > Melanogrammus aeglefinus. The sequence goes on along the minus strand of OLKM01003647.1, from coordinate 32,668 downwards.
ACACACACACACACACACACACACACACACACACACACACACACACACACACACACACACACACACACACACACACACACACACACACACACACAGGCAAGCACACAAGGTGAAATCTCTCAATATGTCACAATATAGCCAGCTGTCTAAGACTTGCTTACAAAGAGGCATTGATTGAATGATTGTACTCTGTTAAGACGAGTCATTTATGCGGAGAACGACGCTGGTACGATGTAAAGAAATGCCAAAACATACCCACACACACATACGCGTGTCACTACATGCATCTTTATTATTTAAAATGTCATTTCTGTATGCACGCATACACAAAAACAGTTTTCGGGGTTATTCCACTGGTTCATGGCAGTGAGGAGGAATACAGTTAATAGAGATTTATTTAGATTTTTGACTTGCACCTTTTATTTTTACCATCTTCTTTTAATTTACCTTTTGGTTTATAGTTATACACGCGAGGGAGTATTATTATTATTTTTTTCTTCCTTTTTTAATTTACATAGAGCAACGGGAAAGGTCATTTCCTGGGAAGACGCTGAAAGTGAGTCAATCCCTTCCAAAATAATTGGGGCAAAAAATAAATTAGAGTTGTATCATGAAAAGTAAGGTGTTTTCTCAAACAATGCATGGACAAAAAGATGGCCTGGGTCACTACTGCAGGACATCCAAGAGTACTTTCAAGCAAAATAATAATAATAATAATAATAATAATAATAATAATAATAATAATAATAATAATAATAATAATAATAATAATAATAAAAATAATAATAATAATAATAATAATAATAATAATAATAATAATAATAATAATAATAATAATAATAATAATAATAATAGCAAAAACCCTAATAAAAAGAACCAAAAACAAGCGAAACAGCCTGATGGATGACAGGATCTTTCCTCTTTGCGAGCACCTCAATCAGCCTTCTCGATCTCTTAGCGGGGCAAACTCGCCCCTGGATGTACGCGTGCACGTCTGCGTGTACGTCTGCGTGCACGTCTGCGTGCACGTCTGCGTGCGCGTCAGCGGCGGGGGTGCTAAAGTGGCAGATGGATCCCCTCCAAATCAAACCCAATTGTTCGAACCCTTTGCACGCCCGTCAGCCAGTTCATATCGTAAATAATCCCGCTCGGGAGCGTCTTCACGACTTATCGTAACGGTTTTCCCTCCATCGGAACAGGAGTTTAACGCTGTCGCCGCCTCCCCCCCCAGCACACTGAACTCAGAGAGTTTAAGATTCAACACACATTAAAACAACGAGAATAAAAAAAAAGTGAACTCGGCCCCATGGTAGTGGGGGGGGGGGGGGGCGGAGGAGTATTATGGGATGCAGTCCAAGCAGTGATAATACAGCTAGACCTCTCTTCAACAAATACCTTATTGTATGCGTTTGTGTGTGGTGGTGGTGGTGTTGGTGGTGGTGGTGGTGGTGGTGGTGGTGGTGGTGGTGGTGGTGGTGGTGGTGGAGGGTGCTAGCAGGAGAGTGGAGGCAGCCTACTCTAATTTGCACATATGGAAATGCTTTTTCTCGCCGCGCCCGTCGCCTCTGTTGTGGCCAGATGGAATTAGAGAGGGCTCAAAAGCCGTGAAGGCAAACACATCAAAAAATAAAGGACGGAAAGAAAGGCGAAGGAAAGCAGGGTGTGTGTGTGTGTGTGTGTGTGTGTGTGTGTGTGTGTGTGTGTGTGTCTGTGTGTGTGTCTGTGTGTGTGTGTGTGTGTGTGTGTGTGTGTGTGTGTGTGTGTGTGTGTGTGTGTGTGTGTGTGTGTGTGTGTGTCTGTGTGGGTGTGTGTGCGTGCGTGTGTGTGTGTGTATGTGTGTCTGTGTGTGTGTGTCTGTGTGTGTGTGTGTGTGCGTGTGCGTGTGCGTGTGTGTGTGTGTGTGTGTGTGTGTGTGCGTGTGTGTGTGTGTGTGTGTGTGTATGTGTGTAAAGGTACGTTTGGAGACAGAGAGAAGAAGAGGTGAGAGGGAGCGAACACAGGGAGCGAGACAATGCAAGTTGTTTTACCGAGCGGCTTAAGACAAAGAAGGGATATGGGTATGCTGTCATACCCATATCCCCCCCCCCCCCCTCAAGCCTCAGGGTGAACCGCTTTCACTCATGGATGGTTCTTACCAACCATAACCCAATACCCACAACTGAACACAACAATATCTCCATCCCATCACTAAAGTTACACGTACAGTGCTACTTTAGTGCTTATTGCGCTATATTTTCAGAAATCATCAATAGTTATATGATGATAGACAAAGTATAAACTCATACTCGTCGGTTCAAAAAGGGGTATTTGCGTGAAGGGAAGAAGGCGGGGTAACAACAATAATTCCTCTGTGTGCCAAATCATTTCTTCAATTTACAATACAATTCTGCACAAATTTAACCCATGAATTGTTTTGCTGATTAACGGTAATGGGGGAAATAGCAATGATGGGCTATTAAGAAGCATACAAACTCAAATCTCACTGTGATGCTGGCATCACTTAAATATGTTCTTGAACAAAGGCAACCCAGAGACCTGTTCTTTGTGGATTAATCCAAAGCACTCAAACAAGATAACTTTTCAAACGTATGATATGCACTTTTTAGTGGTCACTTTTTTGCAGGGATCTCTGTGACCAAACAGAAGACAACAATCCAACTCAATACATGACACATGATGTCTGCATAAAGCGCCGGGGGGGGAAATGTTTACGGAAATGTATCGGGAATGGAAGAACGTAACCTGGAGTGGGGGAAGGAGCTTCTTTCGAGGCTGGGTGTTGGGGATGGATATAGTGTGTCAAAAAAAAAGAATAATAATCTGAGCGTGTCTCAGAGACGGAGGACCCGTCTGGGTCTCCTGTGTATAGTAGAGAACCCTCTTGTGGCGGCTCAGGAAATCTCACTGCAATACGGCGTCATGTCTGCACGAGTTTAAAAAGCCCACTTTACAGGAGGAGGGAGACAGGGGGATATAACCAGGAGCAATATTTGAGATATGAATCGCTCTATGTTTACGTATGAGGGAAATCAATAAAGATATGAGGTGGCAACCCTGCGCATATGGTAATGGTTGTGAATGCATATGCAAGTATCGGGTATCAAGTATGGGTCAAATATAATGACCAGGTTTAACTGATGTTTAGAGATATCCATGGCCGGGGTTGGATGGCTTTAGAGGGATGAAAATAAAACCTTGAGGTAAAACATCAATAGTGTATCAACATGGGCCGGTTCTAATTAATAGCTGCATATCGTGTTTTTTTTTTAATCGTATGTTTATTACTGGAACACATCTTGTTTTTCATATTATTAGGTCTACCTTCTGGAAGGACTACTGTGTGTCGGATCAGACACGGTATAATCACACATACAGTCATGCATTATAGAAAATCAATGAATGATACTCCTCCGCTTGTTTTCCCGTATACAATCTCCTCCATCCCTACCATTGTCTCCCTCATTTCTTATGACGCTCTCGTGCCTTGTACTGGCCCCCCTGTTCCGTGTTCTCCGCTTGTCACTTCGGGAAATAATAGTATTTCAAAGTGAAATAATGGTACTTCACGTTGTTGTTTGTCTCTGGGATGTTATTGCCGCACTATATCTGCCCGTTCCGCACATATTGCAGGGAATGATCCATCCTGAGAGCCCTTGCCTCAAGGTTTATTTGCCTTTGGGGGGTAGTGGGGAATCCATCCTTACCTGGGAGTCGGGGTCCGGCTATCCTCTGAATGGGGTGCTTGTAAAAGCCCTCTGATACGTGATAACCTTGGCTCAGAGTCTTACAGTTAAGCGTAGAACAGTGCGCTTTTAGCATCAATCCACACTCCAGGTCCCTAGCTGCCAGGGGTTTGCTGCTCCACCCCCCCTCCCCCCAGGCTGAGACAGAACTACGTCGAGAAAAGACGGTTGTGATATCTTCAGCTGAGCGCTTAACGTGGGGGCAGCGTGCTTCAAAATAAGCCTGCTGGTCAAGGCCGACGAAGTTCCCGGTTTTTTTGTACACTCGAGGCGGGTTCGGTTCGGCCACTGAACCATGGGTTAAGACTGGAGGGGTTCCTGGGAATGGAGACGGGGGATCAGAATTCAGACTGTGGAAACCAAAACCAAAATAAATCACTGCCCTAATGAATTTTTTGAACCAATCACACATCATCCTTTTGAGAGATTTCCGCAAGTTAAAAAAAATCTTGGAGGTGCAAGATGGGCAGAAAAATAAGTTTGGTATCAGACCATTTTGTTCTTGTGCCAAACTTATTTTCTGCAATGAGTGTTATGTTTCCTACTTAACTGCTCAGTCCACTACGTCCCGCCTTTCCACCACCACCTGGAATCCTCAACTACATGAGCTGGGAGCCAAGAGCCCAACGAAGAGATCTGAAGCTGAAAAGGAGAAGCGCGGTGAAAGTCTGATCAACCAAAAGTGTTCATTCCTCAATCCTATAATAAGTCTCTCAAGAAAAACAACTTTGTTAGGGTTAGGGTTCATTAAATGTTTCATTAAATGTTCCACGAATGTCACCCTCCCAAACAAAAAAGACCAAAACATGCTTGTGTTTGGGAAAATAAACACAATACAATAGATTGTATTCAATCGTATTCAGCACTAGTTTGGGGAATTCCGTGTTTATAATTGTTTTGCAGTCAAAGAGCTATATCTCGCTGCCGTGTAAGTACAGATGGCTCGCACTGACGGAGAGACGCAGGGGGGGGTCGGGGGGGGGGGGGGAACAGGACTGGGATCAGGATTCAACCGGATCGGGTGAAAATGAACGTCTGTTTTGGATGGCGTAGTAAAGCAAAAGGAACAGCCCCAGCTCCGTGTGCTGCAGAGGCCTGTGCCGAGGCTGGCCCAGTCAGAACAAGCCTTGAAACATCAGCT
>OLKM01003647.1:17784-20284 GCA_900291075.1 Melanogrammus aeglefinus | reverse complement strand
CACACAGACACACGCACATAACCAAACACACACACACGAGCTCGTCGACATTTTTGTCCACACATAACAGTTTTCTTGTGACGGTAATAACATATAAGTTACTGAACAATTTTTTCTTTTCAGCTAAGAACAGCCATTCTTGGTCAGAGTTGTTGCAGTCACACACATGCACACAGACACGCACACAGACACACACACACACCACAAACACACACGCCACAAACACACACACAAAAACACACATACCATTGACTTAGAGGGGAGATGTAGGCTCAATAAACAGCAGAACCTCTTTTGTGGTGAAGAACCAATATGTAAGCTGTTGTTGTTTCTCCAAGGCAGTATCTTCACTTGTGAAGACGAGTTCTAAATATGATTGTGTTGGAATGTATGCAGGCATGAGGGTGGAGGACTTTGTGAATCCCATATTTAAAGCCTTTACAAATGCCTTCACGATCTCTGGGAGCTGAGCAAACCAATGGCGCTGATGTGTGTGTCTCTGTGTGTGTGTATTGGTGCTTCTGTGTGTGTATAGTGAGAATATATGTCTGTGCATGTGTGTGCGTCTGCAGAGTGAGAGAGTAAAGGGATGTGTGTGTGTGTGTGTGTGTGTTTGTATGAGAGTGTATGTGAGAAATCAATGTGTTTAAATGAGTTTGTTTGGCCTGTGTGTGTGTGTGTGTGTGTGTGTGTGTGTGTGTGTGTGTGTGTGTGTGTGTGTGTGTGTGTGTGTGTGTCTGTGTGTGGTCTGTGTGTGTGTGTGTACCTGCATGATACACTTTACACACTTGTCTCAATTTCCTTGTATCTTCCTAGGTTTTTATCTCTCTTTCTTGCAAGATGTTTGTCCACCTCTTTAATACTTTCAGTCTTCTCTTGCTTTATTTTTCTTTCTTTCTTTCTTTCTTTCTTTCTTTCTTTCTTTCTTTCTTTCTTTCTTTCTTTCTTTCTTTCTTTCTTTCTTTCTTTCTTTCTTTCTTTCTTTCTTTCTTTCTTTCTTTCTTCTTTCTTTTCTTTCTTTCTTGTCCTTCTTTCTTTCTTTCTTTTTTTCTTTCTTTCTTTCTTTCTTTCTTTCTTTCTTTCTTTCTTTCTTTCTTTCTTTCTTTCTTTCTTTCTTTCTTTCTTTCTTTCTTTCTTTCTTTCTTTCTTTCTTTCTTTTTTTCTTTCTTTCTTTCTCTGTCCTTCTTTCTATGTGACTATCGTTCCTCCCCCCTCCTTTCTCTTCTATTTTTCTTTCGTTCCATCTCTTTTTCTGTGACTTGTCTTTGGACAACGTTACATGAAGTTTGCAGAGAGGAAACCCCGCACTCCTGCTTGTTTGTTTCATGTAGTTTTTCTCGCTCCTCCGCGCGGATCACAGTGCGGATGACCGGGCGTCTGGTGGCGACAGAAGCCATTTTGTGTTCCTGCAGTGTGCCGTGGTGTTTGATGGACCACGTCGAGGCTGTCCTCCTTCTTTTCCTGCTGCTCTCTTCTTTGCAAGCTCTTGGCCCCCCGTCTGGTTGACCAGTTGGCCAAGTGAAAAAGGAAAAGAAAAAAAAAGAGAACGCACAGAAAAACTGAAATGTCTCCTTTTGGTGTGTGGCTCACACCTCCAAGCTGCGGCGTGTGAAATTCTGTTCTGTTCAGACACGCTTCTGGTCTTCTTGGATGGTCTGGTGGTGATGGTCAAGCTAACATTTTGTGCAGAGAACTAAGGGCGTTTTCAAAAGCTTCATGGATTTTGTCCAAATCGGTTGTCATTTGTTTCATGGTGCACTTTGGGATTTTGTTCAGTCGGTGATATTTAAAATAAGAGTGTGAAAACAAACAAAACGCCTGAGCAAAGTCATGATTGGCCGAAAAAGTTTTGAGCTGTGTCGTTGTGTCTCAGAAAAACAGGGAAACTACATCAAAACGCTCGTTAAATGATTAAAATAATTTAAGAATCATATACATTGAATGGCAACTGAAAATGTAAAGTACCAAAGCTCAGGTGTGTGGCGGGATGATAGTTGTCCCGATTACTTGGAGGATACACCTGTCTGACCAGCTTTTCCGTTTGAATTCAAACATTGAAAACAATGTTTTAATGATTGGTTTGCATGGTTTCCTTACTAAGCATCAGCGTGGCGCATCATTTATAATCAACGGCATGTGAGGACTTCTCGTGTCCAATATGAACTTTTATTCATAAATGTATTAAAAAAAATAACTGGACAACAGACAAAACAGCACACAACAAAGAAACAATGAAGCAAATTCAAACATTACAACGTTCACAAGTAGTCACTTAGCGGTGTTAAGCATGTGCTGAAATACATCACGTGAGCCCCTTCGACGTGGGATGGACAGTTTTAATGCACCCGTGATGGCCAAGGGTTTGAAGTCAGGAGGGGGGGTCATAAATCACAAAAAAAGATTATAATTATAAAAGTGTAAGGGGAAATATTGTGGTGAGGCTAATAAAGTTTGCCTATGCGGACTCGTAAAGCTTTCACCAGCGCTGCCTCTCTGAATT
>OLKM01003646.1:16477-32726 GCA_900291075.1 Melanogrammus aeglefinus | reverse complement strand
AAATGCTAAAGTTGGTAACCCAGCAGACTCTGAAATGTCTGTTAGATGATTTGTCCGCACCGTCAGCCTCAGACCAGGGAGATCACCACTCTCTAGGACACCATCCAGCGGATATGAGAATAAGTTCTGCCGAAAACGCTACGGTGGTTAAACGTCTTCGGGTTGTTTACAACAAAGCGAAGGGTCTTTCGATTACACACGCATCTTATGGTTATAGCTACTGTCTACTTCTTCTTCTATTTGCTTGTGTGTTTTATTCATTTAGATTGTGTGTTATTTATTTTATGTTAAAAGAAAATCAAATCACCATGTGAATGTATATGTTTCATAATGTTATGTAACACTTTTTTAGCGCACCATGTGTTAATAATGAATGACAAGTATCGTATGCTATACGTCTTTGGTGCATGTTTTTAATAGTTCTCGTATTATCTAGGTATTATATGTTGACGTCATCGCTCTTTTGTAATGTGTTTGGTCTATTAAATATATATCCGATTAATGTGATAATAAAATATGTCATATATCGTATTGTTAATCGTTGGATGTTTAACAGTTTTTCTGGTCACAATACAGTCGTCCGTCCAGAGGAGTCAGAATGTGGTGAGGGATGGCTGTACAGGGCAATATGTTTGATCCAGGCTTTCAACACCCGTTCAGCATGGTGGTATCCGGGGCCATCAAACACGGCAAAACCTTCTTTGTCAAGACGTCATTGAAAAATATAGATAGATTATTTCAGAAAAGATGAAATTAGTAGTATATTTATTCATGCTGGCAACCCTATTTTATGATAGATTTGTTTAAAATAAGGGACATTCACTTTGTGGAGGGGATCCCAAATCTCTATGCGATTATTGGAATCTTGCCATCCATACTAGAAACCTGCTCATTATTGACGACCTGATGAATGATGCTTGCAATAATTTAGAGGTTCAGTATGTTTTTACCAAATATGTACGCCATCGTAATCTCAGCTGTATGTATCTGGTCCAGAATTTATTTATGCAGGGTAAAACCAGCCGTACAATAAGCTTAAATACAAATTACATGGGTGGTTAAGAACCCTCGTGACAAATATCCAAATTATGTTAATAGCTAGACAGATGTTTCCGTGTAAGACAAAATATTTTTTAGGATCCTTTAACGATGCTCCCAGCATGCGTATGGCTATCTGTTTAGTAGACTTTAAGCCACGAACCCTGACCTATGAGACTTAGAACCGAAATTTGTCAGACCGTCAAGTAGTTATACGAGCGAAGCCAAGTGAATTACCCAGAGGACCATTCGTCGCGCGCATGAGATAGAAATCGTGAGCGTCTTAAACAGCTATATAAAGCACCTCCGGCCCTGCGTAAAGTATCTGCGGACGGCCAACGACGACTTTATCAAACGCGCTGTGTGAAATAGCCTGGACATTTGCAAGGCAAGATACCGCTGACCCCTAACCCAACACACAAGATGTGCGTAGACGAAGAAGGACCTCAGGCACTCGCAAAATAAAAATGTACTAATATCTAGAAGAAAAGACCTCAATCAATCAGACTGGTGATTCTTCTACCCTGCTATCGTGGCTATTCCATGTTTACAAGCCTGTTCTCTAGAGGGGGTGAGTGAGTTGTGATGGAGCATACCCACAAGATTGTATCTAGTTCCTCACATCAAACTCGACGCTTGAAAATACCAATCTGGGATCTGTTAGACCAAACTGCTGAAATGATCTGGATGAAGGCCATCGTGTCGTGATTGAACACTTCCGATACGGACCTGTATGATAAAGCTACAAGGTATGCTGCAGTCTTGCAGCGTTATCTGCCTATGGTCAAGCAAGGACACCATGGAGCAAGGGGAATACTCTGTCACTTGCGGATGCGGGGGCTCCGGTTCATACACCTGAGCATAGTGGTGATGATGGCGGCAGCGATCATATTTATGACAGTATAATGAAGCATATACCCATCAAAAGCAAGAGAAACGTCAGACATATACTGGACTCTCATGGTCTGACAAGGGGGAGCTTGTATTAAAAGGCGAAACTAATTAAGGATCTCACACGTGTATGATTTGTTAAAAGAATGTCACGAGCCCCTACCATGTTATAGATTCTGTCCGACCACAGGGCTGCATACATTTCTGAAATCTTTAGCCAGTAATATATGTGGCCGTATCATCTATCCTAGTAAACAGCTCAGACAAACTGTAGACATGTATAAGTATATGCCTCGCGACTAATAGCAATAATACACCGGGGGCTCGGTCTGTCGCATTGGGTAATGGAAAACGGAGAGACAACTCGGTCGCCGCCCTCTTTACTCCCCCGGGGTGGCATGTGGACGAGTGGTACGATTTGAATTTGTGAATATGTATGTATCTCTACGCAGCTCTGTAGACGTAGATAAATACTGTACGACAAATGTAATTAATCATCGATAATTATTTATTATCAAAACGCTCACTACATGTTGCAATCCACATATCCATGACTGGACACATATTCAGATATGCCATTACAGACATTAGGTTGTACACGGCTGACAAAGTCATAAACCTTTTCATCATTATGGTTAGGATTACCCCCGTACATTTCAAAAAACTTTTGATAGGGTCACCTTTTTGCATATTAAACAAGAAAACACACAATGATGCCCAACCAGGCTGTACTTCGATGTGTCCTGGACCTGTGTGTTAGAATAAGTCACATCTCCACAGTGATGTTCAAGAAAACGCTGTATGGTCTCGGGAAATTGAGATATGTGGGAGGTTTCCGTAGGAGTCGAAAAAAGTATCCCTGTTCTCGTCGTAATAAAACAGCTAGCCAGTTGTGCGCCACCCAGATGTGAAGGTTCGGTGTTGATCACCAGCATCGCAGGCTCTGATGAATCTCTCGGGGGAGATGATTGCACGGCAAACGCTCCGAGACAAAGAGCATTGTGTGCAATTTTTCTGACCCACGGCGGTTAGCTCTATAGTATTCAATAATCGTACCGACTTTTCAGTAATATTCCAGCATTGGCCTGACGCTATTTGATATCTCTATGACAGAATCATAAACTGCATAACATTATCAGATTGACCGGTTGTAGCCAAAGCTGTTCTGAATCGCGTTCTAAGCCTCACGTTCCTGTTTGACTAGCGAGACATGCTTCCCACAGCCTTCATCTGCCTCAAGATGAAACAAAACAATGCATACCCACCACCCAATTCCTTATGATTAAATGGCAATTTCTCTACTTTTGAGCTGACGCCCTGTAGCCTGTATGACTGAAATATATCCCGGTATACTGACCGTTCTAAAGTCAGTTGAAAAGGGTTTAGCTGGATATGTTGACCGTCACAGTAAAGGAATAAAAATTCAATACCGAAATGATGGAATCTGAATGGATTCCTATCATAACTCCCCGTGAAGCTTCGTAATTCACGAACCTATTATAACCATCTTGGGTATTTTCCTAGAATAGATATCTTGGGTGCATATTCTACTACCGGCAGAGATGGATTACATCTTTAGACATACCCCTATCAACGGGGTAATTAAACATTAGCCTGTGTCAAGGCACGGGCCGTGGCGCCGGCTTAACTCCCGGTGCTATGAGACCTTTTATGAAAACATTTGCGACACTACACGTGGTGTACGCGGAATTCCACAGCTCCCGTCGGCCAGAGACAAAAATAATTTTTGCCTCTATTGAATCTCATGCGGAGATCACGCCGTTAATCAGCAGTTTTTCCCTGAAAAACATATCGACGTGTATAGGGGCTAGCAGCTTCGATTATACGACTTTGTGACTGTATACCCCCTAGCCGCTAGGCCTTGATTCAGGCCTGCAGGAGGTGATCATATCATATGACCGCATGTGTTTCCTTGAATGACCACAGGCAAATTGTGTATCTAAACCCGGTTCATAGTTTAGCAAGCATTCTATTATGCCCTCGATCTGTACGGATAGGTGGTTTGATGATTGTTGTGATAAGCCTACCACCTAGAGTAATATCTACTTGGGAGAACAAGCGTGCATCCGGGGTAGTTGATGAGTCCACGGGTGCCGCAGAGCCAAATCTGTTCCATCCGGATAAGTAATCCTGAACCGCAGGTGTATATACGTTGTGTAGATCACATATTAGTCTTCGCTACTGCGATACAAAGAACTCTATGGGACCCCATCTGTCAGCGCTGATAGCGGGGTATTCATATATATTACTTTTTCTATCGAGTCTGTTGTCATCGTAGAGAGAAGAGGTTTCCAGTTCGCTCTTGAATGCATTCTTCCGAGTATACTGTGCAGCAGCAGACCATCGTTGTTCAGTCCAGGTTATTGTAGTCTAAATAAAAATTATCCTTAACAGATCCTCTAAAACGACGGTTTTGATGCCTTCCTGATCCTTTTAGTTTGGTCTTTTTTGATAGGCGCCAGTCCTTTTATCTGTTTTCTCCGTCGCACCGGTCACGGATCCGCCCCCTGCCTGAGGAGGGCATCTGAGGGTCTTTTGAAAGTGGCAATATGCCTGACCCCTGTTGCTTGGGCGTAGATGGCCCATTGGCTATGTTTTCATCACGTCGGCCTATATATTCTGTCTGCCTTTCAAATGAGGCTTCGGCTTTGCTCATATCGCACCTTCTGAATAAAGGGACCGCCATCCTAAGAGTGCTGCGGAACATCCCACCATCCCCGCCCCATATTGTGGACTGTACCCATATCCAGCCAGTCCACTCCTGCTGGCTATAAAAATACTGAGGATATTTGCTCTCATCGTAAGGCGGTCTATAATCCCTCATTCCTGAAAGTAGAGCTATAAATTCTGGCGTTTTATGGGTCTGAAATGTAGTTTGGAGGATACTTTACATATGTAAATCCTAATATGGTATTCTGGTCAGACCCTTAGATCGATTTCATAACTCAAGAGAATCTCGGAACCGTGTACGTAGTGTGGCTTGTCGAACATGTGTATGCAGTGTCTTCCTCAGGTTATATAATATCCTTAGCGCGGGACATAACTATCTCCTACCAGGCTGATGGTCAACAATGTCGCTATAATAAACATAGTGCGCCACCGTAATGTCGGTCGGTGGGGGCATATACCGCCGTGAACTTGCTGGCCGAGTGCACCACCCCTGAGTTGAAAACCCAAAATAGCAGGCCAGTTTTTCCTTTAAACGAACAGTGATGAATCGTCTCCCTCTATATAATACGGTTTATAACGCATCATGGTGTAGTATAATACACCTTTGGACAGTGTGTGTAAAAGTCTTGTTAATCTGTAGTAATAATCGCCCGATTGCTCTCATAGAGTCCTCCAACTAATGAATGATGCCTTGGATGTTTTACCATTGGCCTACGTTATGTAGCGTCTGCAGACGGAAGCTTTGCCAACTGCATGGGATACTGAGCCTCAATCAGACCAACCTCTAGGTTGCTTGTGTGATGCTTTCGCTAATTTAGTTCTGAAATTCCATATCTTATTTGTGTGATAGATTCCGACGATGCATTACTTCCAGAGAGTCACATAGACCCCCCAGATTACTCCTTACCATTGTACACTCTGACTATACTGTACTAAATTTCTATTTACGCGTCGACTATCGTCTTTCAGAAACCCATGAATTGAAGCATCCGGCCACCCCCCAACCATTTAACCATATAATAGCTTCTTAGTCCCCTCCCTTTTTCTCTAGCTATAATCTTTTCTATTTTAAATACTTTTTTTTAGGACACAATCACTTTTTGGAGCTCCTTTCTCATAAAATGTTCCCTGGACAGGGGCCCCAGCATAGTCTCGCAGCTTGTAGACTGGAGGATACCTCGAAATGCGTTGTGATATTACAAAATATTCATCTGTAAACGTCTGCTCATATCCTTTTCGAAACTTTGCTTTGACTTTTGAAATTCTAACCGTATCGCCGACATCATATCTGAACACAATCACCGGTTCTTGAGTGGTTTTTGTAGAGGGTATTAAACACCGTTTCTCGTTATCTTTAAACGACACTGCCGGGGTCATTTTTATCGATCTATGGTATGAATGGTTATAAGCGTGGACCATATCCTGTAGTTTATCCACATATCGTCTGGAGTTGGCCGCTGTTAAATATCTCCACATGTTGGTTTTCAGAGTCCTGTTGAAGCGCTCAACTATACTGGCCTTGGTATCGTTAGATGTAGAGAAATGTTTAACATTGTACTGCTCCATTAAACGCTGAAAGGTCTTGTTGTAAAATTCTTTTCCAGCGTCGGTCTGCAGTTTCTCTGGGATACGTCCTCCTTTGAGAATATCTTCAAAAGGGTTACATGCTGCCACTCCGACATGCTGCCACTCCGACATATCGCCATTCCGACATTCTACTATTCAGACATGTCACCATTCAGACATACCACCATTCCGACATGCAAACGTCCTGCCATTCCGACAGTTTCGTCCCGCCATTCCGACAACTTTTTTCTTTTCTTTTTTTTTTTCATGTTTTAAGACAAGTGTACGGATGCGGGTCACGGGGTCCAGACCGGGGGGCCGGGAGCCGGAGGGAAGCGGCGAGGGAGCAGGTCGACCGGAAATGGGCAGGGAGCCGACAACGAGGGCCCGGCCATCCAGTTCACGCCGGAGCTCGGAGTGGAGACCGTCCAGTGTCTCTTGGCGCAGGCGGCGTCCGAACTGTCGACGGGCCCAGGAGGCGGCCACCTCAAAGTTCCGGTGCCAAGCTGGGTCGTTGAGAAGGGAAAGGACACTGACCTTCTCCATCACCGTGGACTTGTAGTGGTCACAGAGTATGATGGTGGTGGTGTGGGCCCAGTTGCGTGCGTTACCCTCTATGAGGGACAGGGTGGTGGCGTTGGGGACGGCGGGGCGGATGGAGGCCGTCAGGGAGCCGGTGAGTCTGGAAATGATGTGGAGGGGCTCGGGACCGGTGATGTTGGCCAGGTGATGGGCCGCCTTGATGGCAGCGAGGATGAGTCTGTTTTTTGAGGGTGAAGTCCGGGTCCGTGGGGACCGCGGGACAGGGGCCTGAGGCCTTGGCGAGCGCCGGCGGGGGACGCGTAGCCCCGGAGCGCGCGGCGCAGCCTCCGAAGTTCTGACGGTGAGGAGGAGGGGACGGGCCTGGGATCCGGACAGGAGGATCCTGGCGCGGGTCGCGGAGCATCAGCAGGGAAACGCGTTACTGGGCGCAGGGCGGAGGCCGGCAGCGCGTTAGGCCCACCGGCGGCGGCGCTCATCACGGCGCGGCGAGGCGGGGGCCGGGAACGGAGGGGGATAGAGGCGACCCAAAGGGAAATGGCCCTAGCGGGCCGTGTGGGGGAAGCCCAATCACGGGGAAAGGGGTCACGGGGGACCCAGTCACGACGGTAAGGGTCCGCGACCGACGCATGGAAGCGTCTCATGGTCTGTGCGGGCCAAAGGGGTAGACTAACCAGCGGGGGGATGTCGGAAGGATCCCGGGTCCTGGGCTGGTGTCGTCTGTGGTGAACCACGGTCCATCCGTCACGGTGGCTCGGGGCAGGCATATCCAAAGGTTTGTTTAATTGTATTATTTAAAAAAACGCGCTCCGAAAGTTTCAGGAAAACACGTGTGGTCCGATAGAAAATCCGTTTTATTTAGATCTTCCTATTCGATGTAAGCAGGTACGACGTTGTGCGTCACTAAAGTGACTTTCCATCAGGTACATTATATGCAAAACAAACCGTGAATATTGTCCATAAAATCCCATTAAGAGAAGCCTGGTGACAGAAGACGGAGAGTGCGCACACACACAGATATATACATCAACTGATGGATGAAAACAGGGGAGGTGGAGGGACTGTAGTCTAAGCATGACCCAAGCCAATCAGCAGCCGTGCAAGGGGTGGAATATACTGTTATTTTTCAAAAACGAACATTTGAAAAGTCCAAAATGGCCGCCCCGTTAGGGTTAGGTTAGGGTAGGGTTAGGGTTAGTTAGGTTAGGGTTAGGGTTAAGAAGCCATCTACCACTTTGAAAAACGGTTTTTGTGAGCTAGTTCGAGAATGCAGCGGTGCGCATGGGAATTTCGGCGACCACCACGGATAGGTCTAGGCCCAGCGGAACTTGCTCAAAAAATGTGCGCCCTTGGCGGTTTTTTGGGTACTGCCCATTTCGATTTTAAAGTTACCAAAGTTGAAGCGTTTTTTTTTTTGAGCGGTGATGGGAATTCTGAATAGTCGCAGATGTTTCCTCTAGGCCCTTCTTCATCCCTAGAAAATTGCGCCCCTAGTGGCAACTTTTTTTAACATGGGAAAACAAGCTGGTAATCGACCTCACGGAGCTGTGGAGGGGCAGTGGGAACAAGGGTTCCTATGGTTGGTAGGATTAATGAGGCGGACCTTTGTGCAAAATTTTGCCCACTTTAGCTGGCATGTTTGGGTATAGAAAATCGCATTTGAAGTTTTTCACTAAACGCGGGAAAAAGGGGTGTTACCAATATTTAATTTTGACCAAAATTTGTTTGGAAGGTTTTCTCGGCTCCATCGACATGGGTGCGAAGTTTTGGAGTTCTAGCCCACTTCCTTCACATAGCTACCGTTGACTCCAATGTAAAAATACTTAGAAAATTTTGTGAAAATTTTGTGAAAATTTGACAGAAAGTGTCTAGGAGCACGTTTTTGGCCATTTTGAGTCGTTAGGGTTAGGGTTAGGGGTTAGGGTTAGGGTTAGGGGTTAGGGTAGGGTTAGGGTTAGGGTTAGGATAGGGCGTTTAGCAAAGTGCACCCGGTGCAGGCCGTTTTCGTAAATATCTTTTTGACAGAAGGTGCTAGAGAAACGGGAGCAGACGCACCCCCCCCAAGAGGAGATCGCCTTTCCAACGGCGCCAAGCCCGAGCCGTGCGATCTTCCCCCCCCGAGATGTGGAGTCGGCATCACAATATTGCTGCTGGCTGTAGGCAAAGGCGCCTAGGATAGGGGGTTTTAGCCAAAGTGCACCCCGGTGCAGGCCGTTTTCGGTGAATATCTTTTGACAGGAAGGTGCTAGAGAAACAGGAGGCAGACGCACCCCCCCCAAAGGGAGGATCGCCTTTCCAACGGCGCCAAGCCCGAGTCCGTGCGAGCTTCCCCCCCCGAGATGTGGAGTCGGGCATCACATATGCTGCTGTCCGTATCCGCTTTGCAAAGCCAAAACCAAAGTGTGGTTTGTTGAGGTCCCCTCAGCAGCCACCAGATGGCGGCAGCGGCCCCAAGGGTTAGGGTTAGGGGTTAGGGTTAGGGTTAGGTTTGGGTTAGGTTAGGGTTAGGGTTGGGGTTGGGGGTTGGGGTTGGGGTTGGGGTTAGGGTTAGGGTAGGGTTAGGGTTTGGGTTAGAGGCGCTCTCAGAATGTGTCATTCAGTAGCACATGGGAGACTACTATGTAGTTTCCCCTGTGTTACTAACTGCATCAGGAAGAGAGGAGGGCACGGGCACAAGTAATTCAATTAAAACAATAACTTTGGCTCATATAAAATAGATAAAAGGAATAAACTAATAAAAATCAAATTAAAATAAGTGGTTTAGGTTAGGAGGAGGAAATGGAGGGTTATTATTAGAGATGGGGATGAAGCCGGTTATGATAAGTGACAGAATGAATGGGTTTAGGATTAAGGAGAAAGGAGATGGGGTATGTTTAGGAAGAAGGGGGGTGGTAGAGGTTAGGTTAGGGACCGATGTTGACTGGTTCTGGAGGAAAAAGTGTTTATGGTTGGAGGAGGGGGGTTAGGAGGAGGAGATGGAGGGTTATGTTTAGGAGATGGGGATGAAGGGTTATGATAAGTGACAGATAAATGGGTTAGGGTTAGGAGAGAGGGAGATGGGGGTTATGTTTAGGGTTAGGGGTTAGGGGTTAGGGTTAGGGGTTAGGGGTTAGGGTTAGGGTTAGGGGTTAGGGTTAGGGTTAGGGTTAGGGTTAGGGTTAGGGTTAGGGTTAGGTACAAGCATTAAGGTGACGCCGCCGAAGGCGGCGGCGCCGAGTGCACAGGCCATCATCACATCAGTCCCAAAGATCCCCGACCCACCCCCACCTACCAAGGAGGGACAGCGTCCTGAAGAACGTCGATCTGGGCAATCCCAAAGCGGAGTGTCGTGCCGGAAGACACCCGGAACCCTTTCGACAGGCGTTGCGAGGCCGAGGTTGCCGGCGCCGAGCCAAGCCGGAGGAGCGCGCGTCGTTACGCCGCGACAAGGGCGTGCCGTGATGGGTCGCGACACCTTCCTCGTGGGTGTTGACGTGCCCCGTGGGCTCCGGTGGGCATGTGTCCGGCGTGACCCCGTCAGCCGGAGGTAGAAGGTCAGCCGAGCGCGAGCGAGCAGGAACCAAGGGGAAGTATACTGGTGCGGTGGGGACAGCGTCCGGAGAGCGTAGGTTTGGGCCACCATTGGGTGGTGTCGTGCCGGAAGACGCCGGAACGGTGGGGGACCAGCGTCCCGGAGAGAGAGCGTTGGTCTGGGGCAAACCCCCATAGTGGTGGGTGTCGTGCCGGAAGACGCCAGAACGGTGGAGACAGCGTCCCGGAGAGCGTTGGTCTGGGCAAACCCATTGGAGGGTGTCCATGTCGGAAGACGCCGGAACCAGCCCGACGGGCTGTGGTGAGGCCGAAGGTCCGACGCCGAGCCAAACCGGAAGCGCGCGTCGTCCGTCGCGGCAAGGGCGCGGCCGGAGGGGGTCGGGAACCTGCCAGAGGGGGAGAGGGGCGGGGTCGGGGGATCGGGGGGAGAGGGTCGGGACAGAGGGGGGGGAGGGGGGAACGACGGAGAACGGGAGGGGAAAGGGGGGAGAAGGACACAGAGGAGAAGAGGGACACAGAGCTGGCCTGGGACGGAGAGCGGTACGCCTGGCCAGCACGGTCCAGGGTCACGGGGTCCAGACCGGGGGGCCGGGAGCCGGAGGGAAGCGGCGAGGGAGCAGGTCGACCGGAAATGGGCAGGGAGCCGACAACGAGGGCCCGGCCATCCAGTTCACGCCGGAGCTCGGAGTGGAGAACGTCCAGTAGTCTCTTTGGCGCAGGCGGGCGTCGAACTGTCGACGGTCCAGGAGGCGGCCACCTCAAAGTTCCGGTGCCAAGCTGGGTCGTTGAGAAGGGAAAGGACACTGACCTTCTCCATCACCGTGGACTTGTAGTGGTCACAGAGTATGATGGTGGTGGTGTGGGCCCAGTTGCGTGCGTTACCCTCTATGAGGGACAGGGTGGTGGCGTTGGGGACGGCGGGGCGGATGGAGGCCGTCAGGGAGCCGGTGAGTCTGGAAATGATGTGGAGGGGCTCGGGACCGGTGATGTTGGCCAGGTGATGGGCCGCCTTGATGGCATCGAGGATGAGTCTGTTTTTGAGGGTGAAGTCCGGGTCCGTGGACCGCGGTGACAGGGGCCTGAGGCCTGGCGAGCCGGCGGGGGACGCGTAGCCCTGGGCGCGCGGCGGCAGCCTCCGAAGGTCTGACGGTTGAGGAGGAGGGGACGGGGCCTGTGATCCGGACAGGAGGGTCCCTGGCGGCGGTCGTCGCGGAGGCATTCAGCAGGAAACCGCGTGGGTCGGGCGCAGGCGAAGGCCGGGCAGGCGTTAGGCCCACGGCGGCGGCGCTCATCACGGCCGGCGAAGGCGGCCGGCCGAACGGAGCGGGGATAGAGGGCCGACCCAAAGGGGGAATGGGCCCTAGCGGGCCGTTGGGGGAAGCCCAATCACGGGAAAGGGTCACGGGGACCCAGTCACGACGGTAAGGTGTCCGCGACCGACGTATGGAAGCGTCTCATGGTCTGTGCGGGCCAAAGGGTTAGACTAACCAGCGGGGATGTCGGAAGGATCCCGGTCCCTGGGCTGGTGTCGTCGTGTGGTGAACCACGGGTCCATCCGTCCGGTGTGGCTCGGGCAGGCATATCAAGGTTTGTTAAATTGTAATATAAAAAAAGAAACGTTCCGAAGGTTCAGGAAAAACACGTGTGGTCCGATAGGAATCTGTTTTTATTATTAGATCTTCCTATCGATGTAAGCAGGTACGACGTTTCGTCACTAAAGTGACTTCATTCAGGTACATACAAATATGCAAAAAACAAACCGTGAATATGTCCATAAAATCCATTAAAGAGAGCCCGAGTCCGTGCGAGCTTCCCCCCCCCGAGATGTGGAGGGTTAGGGTTAGGGTTTAGGGTTAGGGTTAGGGGTAGGGGTTAGGGTTAGGGGTAGGGTTAGGGTTAGGGTTAGGTTAGGGTTAGGGTTAGGGGTTAGGGTTAGGGTTAGGGTTAGGGTTAGGGTTAAGAGCCATCTACCACTTTTGAAAAACGGTTTTTTTGAGCTAGTTCGAGAATGCAGCGGTGCATGGGGAATTCGGCGGAACCACCCACGGGATAGGTCTTAGGTCACAGCGGACTTGCTTCAAAAAATGTGGCGCCCTGGCGGATTTTTGTTGGTACTGGCAATTTCGTTTAAAAAGTTCAAGTGAAGCGTTTATTTTTTGGAGCGGTGCATGGGAATTCGGAAATGTCCCAGATGTCTTCCCTTAGCGCCCTTCTTCCATCCCCTAGAAATTTGGCGCCCAGTGGGCAACTTTTTTTAACATGGAAAACAGCTATAATCGACCCTCACGGGAGCTGTGGTAGAGGCGTGGGAACAAGGTTCTATGGTTGTTAGGGTATTAATGAGGCGGACCTTTGTGCAAAATTTTGGCCACCTAGTGCTTGTTTTGGTATAGAGAATCGCATGTTGAAGTTTTCACTAAACGCTGGGAAAGAAGGGGTGTTACCAATATTTATATTTTGACAAAAGTTTGTGTGGAAAGTTTCTCTCGGCTCCATTCAACATGTGTGCGAAGTTTAGGATTCTAGCTCACTTCCTTACATAGCTACCGTTGACTCCAATGTAAAAATACTTAGAAAATTTTGTGAACATTTTGTGAAAATTTGACAGAAAGTGTCTAGGAGCACGTTTTTGGCCATTTTGAGTCGTTTGGTGGTGGTCTGTGGTGCACTTTTTTGGTACATTCTAACCCTAACCCTTTTAAAAAATATTTTTGATAATTTGAAATTTTTATTTTTTTTTGAAATTTTGAAAATTCATTCATTTTTTTTTTTTTTTTAATGTTTCTTTTTGCTGGGCTCGATTCCGACCTGAATCTGCCAGGAAATTTATGTTTCTTAGCCCCTCCTAGGCGAGAAAAAATAAACTTAAAACCAAGAAATTTCTTTTTTTTTTTTAAAGTTGTTTTTATTTATATTTTTATACCGTTTTGTGCTGGGCTCCGGTCCGACCCTGAAATCTGCAGAGAATTATATGTTTCTAGCCCCTTCCTAGATCGCGAGAAAATCACTTAAAACCGATCCAAATTAATTGACGTATGTTTAGGTTATTAAAAATAGAAGGGAGACAGGTAGAGGCTTCAAAACATTTTTGGAGAGTGTTTTAGAGCCCCCTGAGTCAGTCTGCACTGAGTCCGACGTCATTTTGCCCAAAATAGATTAGGGTTAGGGTTAGGATAGGGGGTTTTAGCCAAAGTGCACCCCGGTGCAGGCCGTTTTCGGTGAATATCTTTTGACAGGAAGGTGCTAGAGAAACAAGAGGCAGACGCACCGCCCCCAAAGGGAGGAGCGCCTTCTCAACGCGCCAAGCCCGAGTCCGTGCGAGCTTCCCCCCGAGATGTGGAGTCGGGCATCACAATATCTGCTGTCCGATCCGCTTTGCACAGCCAAAACCAAAGTGTGGTTTGTTGAGGTCCCCTCAGCAGCCACCAGATGGCGGCAGCGGCCCCTAACCAGCATAGCGCATGCGCGTTTTATTTATTTTAATCAATAGGGTTAGGGGTTAGGGTTAGGGTTTAGGGTTAGGGTTAGGGTTAGGATAGGGGGTTTTAGCCAAAGTGCACCCCGGTGCAGGCCGTTTTCGGTGAATATCTTTCGACAGGAAGGTGCTAGAGATACGGGAGGCAGACGCACCCCCCCCAAAGGGAGGATCGCCTTTCCAACGGCGCCAAGCCAAGTCCTGTTCGCGTTGCCTCCCCCGAGATGTAGAGTCGGGCAACACATATGCTGCTGCGCTGTAGCAAAGGCGCCTAGGTAGGGGGTTTTAGCCAATAGTGCACCGGGCAGGCCGTTTCGGTGAATATTCTTTTGACAGGAAGGTGCTAGAGATACGGGAGGCAGACGCACACCCCCCCTAAAGGGTGGATCGCCCTCCCACGGCGCATGCCCGAGTCCCGTGCGAGCTTTCCCCCCGCCGAGATGTGGAGTCGGGTTAGGGTTAGGTTAGTTAGGTGTAGGGTAGGGGTTAGGGGTAGGTATAGGTTAGTAGGGTTAGGGTAGGGTTAGGGTTTAGGGTTAGTGGTTAAGGTTGAGTGGTAGGGTTAGGTAGGTTAGGTTAAGAGCATCTAACACTTTTGAAAACATTTTTTCTGAGCTAGTTCGAGAAGCAGCGCGTGCATGGAATCGGCGACCACCGACGATAGTCTAGGCCCAGCGGACTTGCTCAAAAAAATGTGGCGCCCCTGGCGGATTTTTGGTACTGCAATTCGATTTTAAAAGTTCAACAAGTGAAGCGTTTTTTTTTGACGGTGCACTGGGAATTCGGAATGTCCCAGATGTTTCCTTAGGCCCTTCTTCATCCCCTGGAATGTGGGCGCCCTAGTGGCGAACTTTTTTTAAACTGCGAAAACAGCTATTATGCCTCAGGGAAGCTGAGGAGGGAGCGTGGGAACAGTTCCTATGGGTGTTGTAATTAATGAGGCGGACCTGTGTTGCAAAATTTTGGCCACCTAGTGGCTTGTTGTATAGAAAATCGCACTTTGAAGTTTTTCACTAAACGCGGGAAAAAGGGTGTTACCATATTTTAAATTTTGACAAAAATTTTGTGGAAAGTTTCTCTTTCGGCTCCATTCAACATGGCGCGAAGTTAGGTTTCTAGCCTCACTTCTTCACATAAGCTACCGTTGACTCCAATGTAAAAATACTTAAAAAATTTTTTGTGAACATTTTGTGAATTTGACATGGAAAGTGTCTTAGGAGCACGTTTTTGCATTTTGAGAGTCGTTTGGTGGTGGTTCTGTGGTTGCAACTTTTTGGGTACATTCTAACCCACCCTTTTTAAAAAATATTTTTGATAATTGAAATTTTATTTTTTTGAAATTGTGAAAATCATTTTTTTTTTTTTTAATGTTTCTTTTGTGCTGGGGGCTCGATCCGACCTGAATCTGCAGGAAATATGTTTTCTAGCCCCTTCGCTAGGCCGAGAAAATAACTTAAACCAATCAAAATTTCTTTTTTTTTGTTTTTAAAGTGGTTTATATTTATTTTTTATACAGTTTTTTTGCTGGGCTCGGTCCGACCCTGAATCTGCAGAAATTATGTTTCTAGCCCCTTCCTAGGCCGAGAAAATCACTTAAAACCGATCCAAATTAATTGACGTATGTTTAGGTTATTAAAAATAGAAGGGAGACAGGTAGAGGCTTCAAAACATTTTTGGAGAGTGTTTTAGAGCCCCCTGAGTCAGTCTCTGCACTGAGTCCGACGTCTTTTGCCCAAATAGATTAGGGTTAGGGTTTAGATTAGGGGGTTTTAGCCAAAGTGCCACCCCGAGTGCAGGCCGTTGTTTCGGTGAATATATCGTGACAGGAAGGTGCTAGAGAAACAAGAGGCAGACGCACCCCCCCCAAAGAGGATTCGCCTTTCCAACGGCGCAAGCCCGAGTCCCGTGCGAGCTTCCCCCCCGAATGTGGGAGTCGGGCATCACATATGCTGCTGTCCGTATCCGCTTTGAACACACCAAAACAAAGTGTGGGGTTTGTTGAGTCCTCAGCACCACCAGATGGCGCGGCACGGCCCCTACCAGCATAGCGCATGCGCGTTTTATTTATTTTATTCATAGGTTGTTAGGGTTAGGTTAGGTTTAGGTAGTTAGGGTTAGGGTTAGGGTTAGGGTTAGGGTTAGGGTTAGGGTTAGGGGGTTTTAGCCAAAGTGCACCCCGGTGCAGGCCGTTTTCGGTGAATATCTTTTGACAGGAAGGTGCTAGAGAAACGGGAGGCAGACCTACCCCCCCCAAAGGGAGGATCGCCTTTCCAACGACGCCAAGCCCAAGTCCGTGCGAGCTTCCCCCCCCGAGATGTGGAGTCGGGCATCACATATGCTGCTGGCTGTAGCAAACGCGCCTAGGATAGGGGGTTTTAGCCAAAGTGCACCCCGGTGCAGGCCGTTTTCGGTGAATATCTTTTGACAGGAAGGTGCTAGAGATACGGGAGGCAGACGCACCCCCCCCAAAGGGAGGATCGCCTTCCCAACGGCGCCATTGCCCGAGGCCGTGCGAGC
>OLKM01003646.1:0-16452 GCA_900291075.1 Melanogrammus aeglefinus | reverse complement strand
ACCCAAGGGGTTGCCATGTCCGCAGCCTGAAATCATTCCTTGGGTTAGGTTGGGTTAGGGTTAGGGTTAGGGTTAGGGTTTAGGGTTAGGGTAGGTAGGGTTTAGGGTTAGGGGTTTAGGGTTAGGGTTAGGGTTAGGGTTAGGTTAGGGTTAGGGTTACGGTGTGATTCGTGTCCCATGGGTCTCCCGGGTCGTCCAACCCGACTTCCATCGTTTGTTTAAGTAGAAGATCCAAGGCAAGGCCACTGGCCGGCGCTTGTTCATTCAATGGTCTGGTTCCACATGCATTGACCTAAAGACGTTATAGGACACCCGATTATTTCGGATGTTTTCCCGTAAAGGTTGAAGGAGCCTTTGGAGCACTCTTGAGCCTGATAGAATTGTTATTCATCTTCCGCTTATAAACGGCCCCGATTCTGTTCGGATGGTAATTCGTAAATCGGTCTGAAGGACAATTTGGAGGCCACTCTTGACCTGAATACGAATTGTTATTCATAATTGCCGTTTTATAGAACACCCGCGGGATTATTTCGGATGTATTCGTAAAGCGTTGGAGGACCATTTGGAGCAATATTGAGTATTGGGATAGAATTGTTATTCATCTCCGTTGTGGGAGGGACCCCGGATTGTTCGGATGGTATTCCGTAAATGGTTTTGAAGGCACCATTTGGAGCCCGTGCTAGGCATTGAGCAGAAGTGCTATTATCTTGAAACTCTGTTTTTTGAAAATTCCCTTGTAGGGTTGCAAGGACATGTTCATCAGTCGTGGACCTTGGGGCTACTCGAGTGGTTTCGACATTAATCACGAACACTCTCACCAGGAAGGCCACCGAGGTCGGATAACTCTCGGGTCAATGTTCCATGCCCCCTCAAGACTCTTTTCTTATTAGTAAAAGGCTCGGTTAAGGGTGGAAAGGGCTACAGTTAAGGTTAGGATTAAGATTAGGGTCACTGTCGGGATAAAGCACTCGGGTTACAGGTTAGGAATGAAGCTAAAGGTTAAGGTTAGGAATTAAGATAGGTTAGGGTTAGGGTTAGATTAGCTGCGGGATAACACCCGGGTTTAAGGTTAGGCGAATAGGCTGGGGGTTAAGGTTAGGATTAAGATTAGGTTAAAGCGTTAGGATTAAGATTAGAGTTCACCTCGGATAAGCAATCGGGTTAAGGGTTAGGGAATAAGACCTACAGGGTTTAAGGGTTACGGTCGGCACAAGGTAATTATTTTTAATACGGAATAGGTAAGTTTAAGAAATGGTAAAGGCCCAAATGCCGGTCCAATATCACCTTGCTTAGCCCTAATATAGGCCAGGGGGTGAGAAATTTTAATAGCTAAAAAGGTTAAGGCACAAAAGTGAGCCTTGGGAGGGGTGGCCGGGGCAGCCAACGCAAAGCGGTGCTACCAGCCACCCTGGTGTGGAGTCCGGGCCGAATGCCCCCCCAGGGACGACGGCCAGCCACGACAAAGCGTTGCCTTCCAAGTCCTCCCCAGGGCAAGAGCATGCCAAATAGGACCCCAGGAAAAAATAATGTCCAATACAGCCCCGGCCCTAGCCTAATATTGGGCCAGGGTTTGAGAAATTTAAATAGCTGAAAAGGTTAATGCCAAAGTGCCATTGGGAGGTGGCGGGCAGCCACGCCAAAGCGGTGCTACCCCAGCCACGCCCTCGTGTTGGAGAGCGGGCGAATGCCCCCCAGGGACGACCGGGGCCAGCCACGAATGAAAGCGTTGCCTTCCCGTCCTCCCCAGGGCAAAGAGCACTGCCAATAGACCCCCAGGAACCAAATGATTCCAATACAACCCTCGGCTAGCGCCTAATTATGGCCAGGGGTGAGAAATTTAATATTCTGAAAAGGTTAATGCACAAAAGTGCCCTTTCGGAGGGGTGGCCGGGGCCAGCCAGCCAAAGCGAGTGCCTACCCAGCCACTCCCTCGTGTGGAGAACCGGTGCGAAATGCCCCCCGGGGACGACGGGGCCAGCCCGACAAGCGTTGCTTTCCAGTCTCCCAGGGGCATAAGCACTGCATTAGGACCCCCTAGGAAAAAATTATTTAGTGTTGCAAATACTTCCAACTCCATATGGTCTCTTCAGCGCCTTCAAAATAGGCTGTGCTGCGAAAAATCCATCTGCTCATCACCGGATACCCGAAAGGTATGTTAGGGTGGAAGTCTCACTATGATGAGAGGGCGTCGTGAATCCGTCGGTTTAAAAAACCTTGTTGTATCCAATTGAACCGGTAGTATCAAAGTCAGGCCCCTGAATGTAGTACCATTAAAAAGTCCATTGATGGTGGGGCTGAGAGGGGCTTAGATCTTAAGTTGAGGGGTGCATGGGAATTTAGAATTGAACAACCTCTGGGAACTCCCTCCCCATGGGTCCCAAATACCCCAAATGTCGTCGCAAGAAAACGATAATAAGTATAGGCAATTAGGGACTTAGGCGAATTGTATTTTCCCATGTAGCGCATGTATATATTAGCAATAAGCCGGGGCGAACCGGCTTACCATGCTGTCGCCTTTTTACCTGAAGATATGTGGCTCATCAACTCAAATCATTTTTGGACAAACCTAATGTCCACAACTTAATAATGTCCCTGATCTGGGCCGGGAATGGGTCTGGATTCTTCATCCATTAGGGCTGTACTGCCTCAGGCCCATCCTGGTGTTCAATATTAGTATACAGCCTCCACAATCCATTTGGAAAACATAAAGAAGGGGCTGATACACTTTTTTTTAATGTTTTTCTGATTTTTCCAAGGAAATTCATAAGTATCTTCAGATAACTCTTGTGAAGGGCCGACAAGGGGTTCAAATAGTAGTCCAAAAATTCTGCTACCCAGTAACTTCTCGCTCCCACAATCTGAGACAATCGGTCTTAGGGTAGGGTTAGGGTAGGGTTAGGGTTAGGGTTTAGGGTGGGTTGGGTTAGGGTTAGGGTAGGGTTTAGGTTAAGAAGCCCTCCCACTTTGAAAAAAAGTTTTTTTTTTGAGTAGTTCGAGAATGCAGCTGTGCATGGGAATTCGGCGACACCGCACGGGATAGGTCTGGCCCAGCGGACTTGCTCAAAAATGTGGCGCCCCCTGGCGGATTTTTTGGGTACATGGCAATTTCGATTAAAAGTTCAAAGTGAAGGTTGTTTTTTTTTTTGAGCGGGCATTGGCGAATTGGAATAGTCCCATGTTTCCTTAGGCCCTTTCTTCATGCCTATGAAATTTTGGCCCCTGTGGTAACTTTTTTTAACATGGGAACACAGCTATAATGACCTCACGGGAGCTGAGGGAGGGGGTGGGAACAAGGTTCCCTATTGGTTGGTAGGTATTAATGAGGCGGACCTTTGTGCAAATTTTGGCACCTAGTGCTTGTTTTGGTATATGAAAATCGCATTTGAAGTTTTTTCATACGCGGGAAAAGGGGTGTTACAATACTTTAATTTTGACAAATTGTGTGGAAAGTTTTCTCGGCTCCATCAACATGGGGTGCGAAGTTTAGGATTTCTAGCTCACTTCTTTCACATAGCTACCGTTGACTCCAATGTAAAAAATACTTTAGAAAATTTTGTGAACATTTTGTGAAAAATTTGACCGAAGTGTCTAGGAGCACGTTTTTGGCCATTTTGGAAGTCGTTTGGTGGTGTCTGTGGTGCACCTTGTTTCTGGTACATTCTAAAGCCCTAACTTTAAAAAATATTTTTGATAATTTGAAATTTTCTTATTTTTTTGGAAATTTTTGAATTCTTATTTTTCTTTTTTTTTTTTAATGTTCTTTTGCTGGGCTTCGATCCGACCCTGAATCTGCAGGCAATATGTTTTCTGCCCTTCTAGGCCGAGAAAATAACTTAAAGAACAATCAAATTTTTTTTTTTTTTTTAAAGTTGTTTTTTATTTTATTTTTTTATAAACAACGTTTTTTGCTGGGTCGGTCCGACCTGAATCTGCAGAAATTTATGTTTCTAGCCCTTCTAGGCCGACGAAAATCACTTTAAACCGATCCAACTTAATTGACGTTTTAGGTTATTAAAAATAGAAGGGAGACAGGTAGAGGTTCAAACATTTTTAGGAGAGTGCTTTTTTAGAGCCCATGAGTCAGTCTTGAACTGAGTCCGACGTCATTTTTGCCAAAATGATTAGGGTTAGGGTTAGGTTTAGGGTTAGGGTAGGTTAGGGGTTAGGGTTAAGGGTTAGGGTTAGGTTAGGGTTAGGTTAGGGTTTAGGTGGGTTGGGTTGGGGTTTGGGTTAGGGGTTAGGGTTAGGGGTTAGGGTTAGGGTTAGGGTAGGGTTAGGGTTAGGGTTAGGGTTAGGGTTAGGGTTAGGGTTAGGGTTAGGGTTAGGGGTTAGGGTTAGGGTTAGGGTTAGGGTAGGGTTAGGGTTAGGGTTAGGGGTTAGGGTTAGGGGTAGGGTTAGGGGTAGGGTTAGGGTTAGGGTTAGGACAATCAAGAATTAACGACGTCACCGCCGAAGGCGGTGGCGTCGTTGGCACGGGCCATCATCAGGCGATAACTCGGGGTTCCGCCCAATCAACGTCAGCAAGGGGTTGCCTTGGTCCGCCTGACAATCCATATCCTTGGTTAGGTTAGGGCTTAGGGTTTAGGGTTAGGGTAGGGTTTAGGGGTTAGGGTTAGGGTTAGGGGTTAGGGGTTAGGGGTTAGGGTTAGGTTTAGGGTTTAGGGTTAGGGTAGGTTTAGGGTTAGGTGTGATTCCGTGTCCCTGGTCTCCCGGGTCCGTCAACGGACTCTCCGGTTTAAGTAGAGATCCAAGGCAAGGCACTGCCGCGCTTGTCATTCATGTCGGTGTCCACTGCATTGACCCTAAAGAAGTTATAGGAAACCCCGGCATATTTCGGATGGTATTCCGTAAAGGTTGAGGACATTTGGAGCACTCTTGAGCATCGACTCCAGCATCATCGCTTCATTCATCTTCCGCTTATAACGGCCCCGGATTGTTTTCGGATGGTATTCGTAAAAGGTCTGAGGACATTTTGGAGCCATCTTGAGCCTATAGAATTGTTATTCATATCGTTTTATAGAACACCCCGGATTATTCGGATGGTATTCCGTAAAGGTCTGGAAGGACCATTGGAGCCAATATTGAGTATTGATAGAATTGTATTCATCTTCCGTTGTGGAGGACCCCGGATTGTTTCGGATGGTATTCTCCGTAAAGGTTTGAAGGACCATTTGAGCCCGTGCTAGCAATTAGCAGAAAGTGCTATTCTCTTGAACTATGTTTGTTGAAAATTCCCTTGTAGGGTTGCAGGACATGTCATCAGTCTGGACTTGGATCCTCGAGTGTTTCGACCATTATCACGAGACACTCTCACCCAAGGACAAGCCCACCCGAGGCTCGATCAACCTCTCGCGCTCACTCGCTTCACTGCCTCAAGATCTTTTCTTTAATAGATAAAAGGCTCGGGTTATAGTTAGGGAACAGGCTACAAGTTAAGGTTAGGATTAAAGATTAGGGTCAGCTGTCGGGATAAGCATCGGGTTAAGGTGGGAATAAGCTAAAGTTAAGGTTAGGATTAAGATTAGGTTAGGGTTAGGTTAAGTTAGCTGTCGGATAACACACGGGTTAAGGTTAAGGGAATAAGCTGGGGTTAAGGTTACGATAGATGGTTTAAGGTTAGGATTAAGATTAGAGTTCACCGTCGGGATAACGCACTCGGGTTAAGGTTAGGGGAATAAGACTACAGGTTTAGGTTAGGTCCGGCAAAGGTAATTATTTTTAATACGGAACTAGGCTAAGTTTAAGAATGGTAAAAGGCCCCAAATGCCGGTTCCAATACACCCTGGCTTAGCCCCTAATATAGGCAGGGGGGTGAGAAAAATTTAAATAGCTAAAAGGTTAAAGGCTCAAACGTGCCCTTGGGAGGGGTGGCCGGGCAGCCACGGCAAAGCGGTGCCTACCAGCCACCCCTGGTGTGGAGTTCCTGGCGATGCCCCCCAGCGGACGACGGGGGCCAGCCACGACAAAGCGTTGCTTCCCAGTCCTCCCCAGGGCAAGAGCACGCATAGGACCCCAGGAAAAAATATTCAATACACCCTCGGCTAGCCGCTAATATGGGCCAGGGGTGAGAATTTAAATAGCTGAAGAGGTTAAATGCACAAAAGTGCCCTTGGGCAGGGGTGGCCGGGGCAGCCACGGCAAAGCGGTGGCCTACCAGCCACCCTCGTGTGGAGACCGGGCGAATGCCCCCCCAGGGACGACCGGGGCCACCACGACAAAGCGTTGCCTTCCAGTCCTCCCAGGGCAAGAGACTGCAATAGGACCCCCAGGAAAAAATGATTCAATACACCCTCCGCCTAGCCCCTAATATGGGCCAGGGGGTGAGAAATTTAAATAGCTGAAAAGGTAAATGCACAAAAGTGCCCTTGGGAGGGTGTGGCCGGGGCCAGCCACGCCAAAGCGGTGCCTACCCACGGCCACCCTCGTGTGGGAGACCGGGGGATGCCCCCCCGGGGACGACCGGGCCAGCCCACGACAAAGCGTTGCCTTCCAGTCTCCCAGGGCAAGAGCACTGCCATAGGACCCTAAGATAAAAAATTGCATGTTAGTGTTGCAAAAATACTCACTCATATGGTTCTCCTTCAGCGGCCTTCCAAAATAGGCTGTGCTGCGAAAATCCATCTGCCTCCATCATCCGGATACCCCGAAAGGTTATGTTTAGGGTTGGAAGCTACTATGATGGAGGAGGGCGTGTGAATCGTAGGTTTAAAAAAAACCTTTGTATCCAATTGACCGGTAGTATCAAGTCAGGCCCCCAGATGTAGTAACATCTAAAAAGTCCATTGATGTGGGGCTGGAGAGGGGCTTAATTCTTAATTGAGGGGTGATGGGAATTAGAAATTTGAACAAACCTCTGGGAACTCCTCCTCCCCATGGGTCCAAATACCCCAAATGTCGTCCAAAAAACGATAATAATGTATAGGCCAATTATAGGGCCACTTAGGCAGAATTGTAATTTTCCCATGTAGCCATGTATATATATTAGGCATAAGCCGGGCGAAACGCTTAACCCATCGCTGTCCCTTTTACCTGAAGATAATGCTGCCATCAAACTCAAAAATCATTTTTGGACAAAACTAATGTCCAACAACTTAATAAATGTCCTGATCTGGCGGGGATGGGTCTTGGATTCTCATCCATTAAGGGCTTTGTACTGCCTCCAGGCCCATCCTGGTGTCAATATTTAGTATACAAGCTCTCACATCCATGGAAAAAATAAAGAAGGGGGCTGATAACTTTATGTTCCTGATTTTTCCAAGGAAATCATAAGTATCCTTCAGATAACTCTTGTGAAGGGCCGACAAGGGGTTCAAATAGTAGTCCAAAAATTCTGCTACCCAGTAACTCTCGCTCCCACAATCTGAGACAATCGGTCTTAGGGTTAGGGTTAGGGTTAGGGTTAGGGTTAGGGTTAGGGTTAGGGTTAGGGTTAGGGTTAGGGGTTAGGGTTAGGTTAAGAGCCATCTACCACTTTTGAAAAACAGTTTTTTTGAGCTAGTTCGAGAATGCAGCGGTGCATGGGAATTCGGCGACCACCCACGGATAGGTCTAGGCCCAGCGGACTTGCTCAAAAAATGTGGCGCCCCTGGCGGATTTTTTGGGTACTGCAATTTCGATTTAAAAAGTTCAAAGTGAAGCGTTTTTTTTTTTGAGCGGTGCATGGGAATTCGGAATAGTCCCAGATGTTTCCCTTAGGCCCTTCTTCATCCCCTAGAAATTTGGCGGCCCCTAGTGGTAACTTTTTTTTAAACATGGGAAAACAGCTATAATCGACCTCACCGGAGCTGAGGGAGGGGCCGGGGAACAAGGTTCCTATGGTTGGTAGGTATTAATGAGGCGGACCTTTGTGGCAAAATTTTTGGCCACTAAGTGCTTTGTTTTGGTATAGAAAATCGCCATTTGAAGTTTTTCACTAAAACGCGGGAAAAAGGGGTGTTACAATATATATAATTTTGACAAAAATTTGTGTGGAAAGTTTTTCTCGCTCCATCAACATGGGTGCGAAGTTTTAGGATTTCTAGCTCACTTCCTTCACATAGGCTACCGGTTGACTCCAATGTAAAAATACTTAGAAAAATTTTGTGAACATTTTGTGAAAATTTTGACAGAAAGTGTCTAGGAGCACGTTTTTGGCCATTTTGAGTCGTTTGGTGGTGGTCTGTGGTGCACTTTTTTGGTACATTCTAACTCTAACCCTTTTAAAACATTTTTTTGATAATTTGAAATTTTTATTTTTTTTTGAAATTTTGAAAATTCATTCATTTTTTTTTTTTTTTTATATGTTTCTTTTTGCTGGGCTCGATCCGACCCTGAATCTGCAGGAAATATGTTTCTAGCCCCTTCCTAGGCCGAGAAAATAACTTAAAACCAATCAAATTTTTTTTTTTTTTTAAAGTTGTTTTTATTTTATTTTTTATACCGTTTTTTTGCTGGGCTCGGTCCGACCCTGAATCTGCAGAAATTATGTTTCTAGCCCCTTCCTAGGCCGAGAAAATCACTTAAAACCGATCCAAATTAATTGACGTATGTTTAGGTTATTAAAAATAGAAGGGAGACAGGTAGAGGCTTCAAAACATTTTTGGAGAGTGTTTTAGAGCCCCCTGAGTCAGTCTGCACTGAGTCCGACGTCATTTTGCCCAAAATAGATTAGGGTTAGGGTTAGGTTAGGGTTAGGGTTAGGGTTAGGGGTTAGGGTTAGGGTTAGGGTTAGGTTAGGGTTAGGGTTAGGGTTAGGTTAGGGTTGGGGTTGGGGTTGGGGTTAGGGGTTAGGGTTAGGGGTTAGGGTTAGGGTTAGGGTAGGGTTAGGGGGTTAGGGTTAGGGTTAGGGTTAGGGTTAGGGGTTAGGGTTAGGGTTAGGGTTAGGGTTAGGGGTTAGGGTTAGGGTTAGGGTTAGGGTAGGGTTAGGGTTAGGGTTAGGGGTTAGGGTTAGGGGTAGGGTTAGGGGTAGGGTTAGGGTTAGGGTTAGGACAATCAAGAATTAACGACGTCACCGCCGAAGGCGGTGGCGCAAGGCGGTGGCGTCGTTGGCACGGGCCATCATCAGGCGAAACCTCGGGGGTCTCCGCCCCAACTCAACGTTCAAGCCAAGGGGTTGCCATGTCCCCAGCCTGACAATCCATATCCTTGGGTTAGGGTTAGGGTTAGGGTTAGGGTTAGGGTTAGGGTTTAGGGGTTAGGGTTAGGGTTAGGGGTTAGGGTTAGGGGTTAGGGTTAGGGTTAGGGTTAGGGTTAGGGTTAGGGTTAGGGTTAGGGTTAGGTGTGATTCCGTGTCCCATGGGTCTCCCCGGGTCGTCCAACGACTTCCTCGGTTTAAGTAGAGATCCAAGGCAAGGCACTGGCCGGCGCTTGTCATTCATGGTCTGGTGTCCACATGCATTGACCCTAAAGAAGTTATAGGAAACCCCCGGATTATTTCGGATGGTATTCCGTAAAGGTCTGAAGGACCATTTGGAGCCACTCTTGAGCCCTGATAGAATTGTTATTCATCTTCCGCTTATAAACGGCCCCCGGATTGTTTCGGATGGTATTCCGTAAAGGTCTGAAGGACCATTTGGAGCCACTCTTGAGCCCTGATAGAATTGTTATTCATATTCCGTTTATAGAACACCCCCGGATTATTTCGGATGGTATTCCGTAAAGGTCTGGAGGACCATTTGGAGCCAATATTGAGTATTGATAGAATTGTTATTCATCTTCCGTGTGTGGAGGACCCCCCGGATTGTTTCGGATGGTTATTCCGTAAAGGTTTTGAAGGACCATTTGGAGCCCGTGCCTAGGCATTAGCAGAAAGTGCTATTCCTCTTGAAACTAGTGTTTGTTGAAAAATTCCCTTTGTAGGGGTTGCAGGACATGTTCATCAGTCGTGGACCTTGGGATCATCGAGTGTTTCGACCATTATCACGAGACACTCTCACCCAAGGAAGGCCCACCCGAGGTCGATCAACTCTCGGGTCATGTTCCATGCCCCCTCAAGACTCTTTTCTTTATATAGATAAAAGGCTCGGGTTAAGGTTAGGGAACAGGGCTACAGGTTAAGGTTAGGATTAAGATTAGGGTCAGCTGTCGGGATAAGCACTCGGGTTAAGGTTAGGGAATAAGGCTAAAGGTTAAGGTTAGGATTAAGATTAGGTTAGGGTTAGGGTTAAGATTAGCTGTCGGGATAAACACCCGGGTTAAGGTTAGGGAATAAGGCTGGGGGTTAAGGTTAGGATTAAGATTAGGTTAAGGTTAGGATTAAGATTAGAGTTCACCGTCGGGATAAGCACTCGGGTTAAGGTTAGGGAATAAGACTACAGGTTTAAGGTTAGGTCCGGCAAAGGTAATTATTTTTAATACGGAATAGGGCTAAGTTTAAGAAATGGTAAAAGGCCCAAATGCCCGGTTCCAATACACCCTTGGCTTAGCCCCTAATATAGGCCAGGGGGTGAGAAATTTAAATAGCTAAAAAAGGTTAAGGCACAAAAGTGCCCCTTGGGAGGGGTGGCCGGGGCCAGCCCACGCCAAAGCGGTGCGCTACCCAGCCACCCCTGGTGTGGAGTCCGGGCGAATGCCCCCCCAGGGACGAACCGGGGCCAGCCACGACAAAAAGCGTTGCCTTCCCAAGTCCTCCCAAGGGCAAGAGCACTGCCAATAGGACACCCCCAGGAAAAAATAATTCCAATACACCCCTCGGCTAGCCCCTAATATGGGCCAGGGGTGGAGAAATTTAAATAGCTGAAAAGGTTAATGCACAAAAGTGGCCCTTGGGAGGGGTGGCCGGGGCCAGCCACGCCAAAGCGGTGCCTACCCAGCCACCTCTCGTGTGGAGAACCGGGCGAATGCCCCCCCCAGGGACGACCGGGGCCAGCCACGACAAAGCGTTGCCTTCCCAGTCCTCCCCAGGGCAAGAGCACTGCCAATAGGACCCCCCAGGAAAAAATGATTCCAATACACCCTCGGCCTAGCCCCTAATATGGGCCAGGGGGTGAGAAATTTAAATAGCTGAAAAGGTTAATGCACAAAAGTGCCCTTGGGAGGGGTGGCCGGGGCCAGCCACGCCAAAGCGGTGCCTACCCAGCCACCCCTCGTGTGGAGACCGGGCGAATGCCCCCCCCGGGGACGACCGGGGCCAGCCACGACAAAGCGTTGCCTTCCCAGTCCTCCCCAGGGCAAGAGCACTGCCAATAGGACCCCCTAGGAAAAAAATTATTTAGTGTTGCAAATACTCACTCCATATGGTCTCCTTCAGCGCCTTCCAAATAGGCTGTGCTGCGAAAAATCCATCTGCCTCCATCATCCGGATACCCCGAAAGGTATGTTTAGGGTGGAAGCTACTATGATGGAGGAGGGCGTGTGAATCCGTAGGTTTAAAAAAAACCTTTGTATCCAATTGACCGGTAGTATCAAAGTCAGGCCCCCTGAATGTAGTAACATCTAAAAAGTCCATTGATGTGGGGCTGGAGAGGGGCTTAATCTTAATTGAGGGGTGATGGGAATTTAGAATTTGAACAAACCTCTGGAACTCCTCCTCCCCATGGGTCCAAATACCCCAAATGTCGTCCAAAAAACGATAATAATGTATAGGCAATTTAGGGCACTTAGGCAGAATTGTATTTTCCCATGTAGCCATGTATATATTAGCATAAGCCGGGGCGAAACGCTTACCCATCGCTGTCCCTTTTACCTGAAGATAATGCTGGCCATCAAACTCAAAATCATTTTTGGACAAACTAATGTCCAACAACTTAATAATGTCCTGATCTGGCCGGGATGGGTCTGGATTCTCATCCATTAGGGCTTGTACTGCCTCCAGGCCCATCCTGGTGTCAATATTAGTATACAAGCTCTCCACATCCATGGAAAAAATAAAGAAGGGGGCTGATAACTTTATGTTCCTGATTTTTCCAAGGAAATCATAAGTATCCTTCAGATAACTCTTGTGAAGGGCCGACAAGGGGTTCAAATAGTAGTCCAAAAATTCTGCTACCCAGTAACTCTCGCTCCCACAATCTGAGACAATCGGTCTTAGGGTTAGGGTTAGGGTTAGGGTTAGGGTTAGGGTTAGGGTTAGGGTTAGGGTTAGGGTTAGGGTTAGGGTTAGGGTTAGGGTTAGGGTTAGGGTTAGGGTTAGGGTTAGGGTTAGGGTTAGGGTTAGGGTTTAGGGTTAGGGTTAGGAGGGTTAGGTACAAGCATTAAGGTGACGCCGCCGAAGGCGGCGGCGCCGAGTGCACAGGCCATCATCACATCCAGTCCCAAGATCCCTCGACCCACCCCCACCTACCAAGGAGGGACAGCGTCCTGAAGAACGTCGATCTGGGCAATCCCATAGCGGAGTGTCGTGCCGGAAGACACCGGAACCTTTCGAAGGGGCGTGGCGAGGCCGAGGTGCCGGCGCCGAGCCAAGCCGGAGGCGCGCGTCGTACGCCGCGACAAGGGCGTGGCCGGATGGGGTCGCGAACTCTTCCTCGTGGTGTTGACGTGCCCCGTGGGCCTCCCGGTGGGCATGTCCGGCGTGACCCCGTCAGCCGGAGGGTAGAAGGTCAGCCGAGCGCGAGCGGAGCCAAGGGGAGTATCGGTGGGGACAGCGTCCCGGAGAGCGTTGGTCTGGGCAAACCCATAGGGGGGTGTCGTGCCGGAAGACGCCAGAACGGTGGAGACAGCGTCCCGGAGAGCGTTGGTCTGGGCAAACCCATTGGGGGGTGTCATGTCGGAAGACGCCGGAACAGCCCGACGGGGCGTGGTGAGGCCGAAGGTCCGACGCCGAGCCAAACCGGAAGCGCGCGTCGTCCGTCGCGGCAAGGGCGCGGCCGGAGGGGGTCGGGAACCTGCCAGAAGGGGAGAGGGCGGGGTCGGGGGTCGGGGGAGGAGGGGAGGGGAGAGGGTCGGGACAGAGAAGGGGGGGGAGGGGGGAACGACGGAGAACGGGAGGGAAAAAGGGGGAGAAGGACACAGAGGAGAAGAGGGACACAGAGGCTGGCCTGGGACGGAGAGCGGTACGCCTGGTCAGCAACGATCCAGGGTCACGGGGTCCAGACCGGGGGGGCCCGGAGCCGGAGGGAAGCGGCGAGGGAGCAGGGTCGACCGGAAATGGGCAGGGAGCCGACAAACGGAGGGCCCGGCCATTCCAGTTCACGCCGGGAGCTCGGAGTGGAGACCGTCCAGTGTCTCTTGGCGCAAGGCGGCGTCCGAACTGGTCGACGGGCCCAAGAGGCGGCCACCTCAAAGTTCCGGTGCCCAAGCTGGGTCGGCGAGAGAAGGGAAAGGACACTGACCTTCTCCATCACCCGTGGACTTGTAGTGGTCACAGAGTATGATGGTGGGTGGTGGTGGGCCCAGTTTGCGTGCGTTACCCTCTATGAGGGACAGGGTGGTGGCGTTGGGGACGGCGGGGCGGATGGAGGCCGTCAAGGAGCCGGTGAGTCTGGAAATGATGTGGAGGGGCTCGGGACCGGTGATGTTGGCCAGGTGATGGGCCGCCTTGATGGCAGCGAGGATGAGTCTGTTTTTTGAGGGTGAAGTCCGGGTCCGTGGGACCGCGGGACAGGGGCCCTGAGGCCTGGCGAGCGCCGGCGGGGGACGCGTAGGCCCCGGGCGCGCAGCGGCAGCCCTCCGAAGGTCTGGGACGGTGAGGAGGAGGGGGACGGGGCCTAGGATCCGGACAGGAAGGGTCCCTGGCGGCGGGGTCCGCGGAGCATCAGCAGGGAAAACCGCGGGTTCTGGGCGGCAGGGGCGGAAGGCCGGGCGGGCGGCGTTAGGCCCATGGCGGCGGCGCTCATCACGGCGGCGGCGAAGGCGGGGGCCGGAACGGAGGGGGATAGAGGGCCGACCCAAAGGGGGAATGGGCCCTAGCGGGCCGTGTGTGGGGGAAGCCCAATCACGGGGAAAGGGGGTCACGGGGGACCCAGTCACGACCGTAAGGGTCCGCGACCGACGCATGGAAGCGTCTCATGGTCTGTTTGGGCCAAAGGGGTAGACTAACCAGCGGGGGGATGTCGGAAGGATCCCGGGTCCTGGGCTGGTGTCGTCTGTGGTGAACCACGGTCCATCCGTCACGGTGGCTCGGGGCAGGCATATCCAAAGGTTCGTTTTATTGTTTTAAAAAAGAAAACGCTCCGAAGGTTCAGGAAAAACACGTGTGGTCCGATAGAAAATCCGTTTTTTATTTAGATCTTCCTATCGATGCAAGCAGGTACGACGTTTCGTCACTAAAGTGACTTCATCAGGTACATTAATATGCAAAAACAA
Source organism: Melanogrammus aeglefinus (assembly GCA_900291075.1). NCBI lineage: Eukaryota > Metazoa > Chordata > Actinopteri > Gadiformes > Gadidae > Melanogrammus > Melanogrammus aeglefinus. Next base: position 2,229 of record OLKM01003646.1, on the reverse strand, counting down.
ACCGTGAATATGTCCATAAAATCCCATTAAAGAGAGCCGTGGTGACAGAAGACGGGAGAGTGCGCACACACACAGATATATACATCAACTGATGGAAAACAGGGGAGGTGGAGGGACTGTAGTCTCAGCATGACCCTAAGCCAATCAGAGCCGTGCACGGGGGTGGAATATACTGTTATTTTTCAAACACGAACATTTGAAAGTCCAAAATGGCCGCCCGGGAGTGGGCTGACCAATCAGAGACCAGGTTCGAAAAACAATTTTAAATAGATCCAATGAGGTGAAACAACCAGCAGATGGCGCCAGGTGGACCGAACATTTAAAAATCAAAGATGGCCGCCCGGGAGTGGGGTAACCAATCAGAGACCAGGTTGGAAAAACAATTTTAAATAGATCCAATGGGGTGAAATAACCAGCAGATGGCGCCAAGTGGACCGAACATTTAAAAATCCAAGATGGCCGCCCGGGAGTGGGGTAACCAATCAGAGACCAGGTTGGAAAAACAATTTTAAATAGACCTAATGAGGTGAAATAACCAGCAGATGGCGCCAAATAGACCGATGCAGGTGGCATTCGGAATGAATGGGGGAACACAAACAAAAAGAGAATACAATAAATGGAAGGTAAGTGCACACTCACGAAAAACAACAGAATAATAACACATTACCTAAAAAAATAGGGTTTAATAATGTGCAACATTCAGAGGACAACGGTGGCAGGGGATAACACATTACCTAAAAAAATAGGGTTTAATAATGTGCAACATTCAGAGGACAACGGTGGCAGGGGGGATCCGAAGAGGGCCAAATTTAGAGGGGCCAGGGCCAAATAGAGGGGCAGGGGTACGGCCAGGCGAGGGAGTGGTTAGGGTGAGGGCCAGGGGAGGGAGTGGTTAGGGTGAGGGCCAGGGGAGGGAGTGGTTAGGGTGAGGGCCAGGGGAGGGAGTGGTTAGGGTGAGGGCCAGGGGAGGGAGTGGTTAGGGTGAGGGCCAGGGGAGGGAGGTGGTTAGGGTGAGGGCCGGGGGAGGGAGTGGTTAGGGTGAGGGGCAGGACGCGGGCGGGGACAGAAGGGGTGGGCAGGATGGGACGGGTGAGGGGCGAGGGTGGGGGGCCGAACGCTGAGGGCGAGGGCCGGGGCAAGGGGCACGTCCTCTGAGGGAGAAGGATACGGGTACACGAAGGGGAAAAACACCTACACGGCTCGGGGATGAACACACGGGACCACATGGGGGAAACAGAACCATTGTATACACGAACCTTAAAGTGCAAACAAGGTGAACGGATGGAGGGCAACAGTAATAAATATAACAGCATCAAAACCCAAAACAGGAACCATGAGCCCTATAGGGCAACAGGTCGTGCGGGCCGGGCGACCGCCACAATGGCGGTGACGAAGGTGGGGTAGATGCTGCAGATCTCAATGAGAATAGTCAGATCGGGCTCGTGTGCCCATGTGTTGGTGGGGAGGGAAGGAGATCCGAGGAGTCGATAGGAGGCACGGGCGGGTTAGGTACAAGCATTAAGGTGACGCCGCCGAAGGCGGCGGCGCCGAGTGCACAGGCCATCATCACATCAGTCCCAAAGATCCCCGACCCAACCCACCCCCACCTACCAAGGAGGGACAGCGTCCTGAAGAACGTCGATCTGGGCAATCCCATAGCGGAGTGTCGTGCCGGAAGACACCGGAACCTTTCGAAGGGGCGTGGCGAGGCCGAGGTGCCGGCGCTGAGCCAAGCCGGAGGCGCGCGTCGTACGCCGCGACAAGGGCGTGGCCGGATGGGGTCGCGAACTCTTCCTCGTGGTGTTGACGTGCCCCGTGGGCCTCCCGGTGGGCATGTCCGGCGTGACCCCGTCAGCCGGAGGGTAGAAGGTCAGCCGAGCGCGAGCGGAGCCAAGGGGAGTATCGGTGGGGACAGCGTCCCGGAGAGCGTTGGTCTGGGCAAACCCATAGGGGGGTGTCGTGCCGGAAGACGCCAGAACGGTGGAGACAGCGTCCCGGAGAGCGTTGGTCTGGGCAAACCCATTGGGGGGTGTCATGTCGGAAGACGCCGGAACAGCCCGACGGGGCGTGGTGAGGCCGAAGGTCCGAACGCCGAGCCAAACCGGAAGCGCGCGTCGTCCGTCGCGGCAAGGGCGCGGCCAGGAGGTCGGGAACCTGCCAGAAGGGGTGGGTCGGAGAACCTGCCAGAAGGGGAGAGGGCGGGGTCGGGGTGGGGAGAGGGAGGGAGTG
>OLKM01003645.1:0-32730 GCA_900291075.1 Melanogrammus aeglefinus | reverse complement strand
TAGTTGTGAAACCATCAACTAAATAAACCTGAAATCGACTTACTCCTGATTGAATTTTTGCCTTTATTCCCCAAATGGATAATTCCACAAACTGGTTTTTGCACTTCTATAAAATCACGTCTAGCCGGAGTTGATCAAGCAACCTAAGCAATATCAGACTCTTTTCATTACAGTCCTCTTGCCCACCAACTGTGCTATCTAGGTTGAGTCACCTTGATTAATTGAGAAAATACCTAAATATATCTATTGGTAAACGACTTTCTTTGATTACCTCTCTACTGGATTTCCACAATTAATAATTCCTCAAAGTGTTTTTTCAGCTCTCTATAATTCCTTCGAGCCGGAGTTGAACCAGCGACCTAAGGATTTCAGACTCTTTTCACTACAGTCCTCCGCTCTACCAACTGAGCTATCGAAGGGTGAGTTCAACCGAGTGATTGAGAGACAATCAACTAAATAACCTGGAAACGACTTACTCTGATCGAATGTTTGCCATTTATTCCCCAAATGATAATTCCACAAACTGGTTTTGCACTTCTATAAATCACGTCTAGCCGGAGTTGATCAAGCAACCTATGCATATCAGACTCTTTTCATTACAGTCCTCTGCCCCACCAACTGTGCTATCTAAGGTTGAGTCACCTTGATTAATGAGAGAAATACCTAAATATTATCTATTGGTAACGACTTTCTTTGATTACCTCTCTACTGGTTTTCCACAATTGATAAATTCCTCAAAGTGTTTTTTCAGCTCTCTAAAATTCCTTCGAGCCGGAGTTGAACCAGCGGACCTAAGGATTTCAGGACTCTTTTCACTACAGTCCTCCGCTCTACAACTGGAGCTATCGAAGGGTGAGATTAGTCTGAGTAATTGTGAAACAATTGACTAAATAACCTGGAAACGACTTACTCTGATTGAATTTTCTTGCCATTATTCCCCAAATGATAATTCCACAAACTGGTTTTGCACTTCTATAAATCACGTCTAGCCGGAGTTGATCAAGCAACCTAAGCATATCAGACTCTTTTCATTACAGTCCTCTGCCCCACCAACTGTGCTATCTAAGGTTGAGTCACCTTGATTAATTGAGAAAATACCTAAATATATCTATTGGTAACGACTTTCTTTGATTACCTCTCTACTGGTTTTCCACAATTGATAATTCCTCAAGGTGTTTTTTCAGCTCTCTAAAATTCATTCGAGCCGGAGTTGAACCAGCGACCTAAGGATTTCAGACTCTTTTCACTACAGTCCTCCGCTCTACCAACTGAGCTATCGAATGGTGAGTTCAACTGAGTGATTGAGAGACAATCAACTAAATAACCTGGAAACGACTTACTCTGATTGCATATTTGCCAGTTCTTCCCCAAATGATAATTCCTCGAAGTGGTTTTTGCACTTTCTATATAAACCAACGTCTAGCTGGAGTTGATCCAGCAACCTAAGGATTTCAGACTCTTTTCATGATTACCTCTCTACTGGTTTTACACAATTGATAATTCCTCAAAGTGTTTTTTTCAGCTCTCTAAAAATGCCTTCGAGCCGGAGTTGAACCAGCGACCTAAGGATTTCAGACTCTTTTTTCATTACAGTCCTCTGCCCCACCAACTGTGCTATCGAAGGCTGAGTCATTTCAAGTAATTGAGAGAATACCGAAATATACCTATTGGTAAACGACTTTCTTTGATTAACTCTCTACTGGTTTCCCACAATTGATAATTCCCTCAAAGTGTTTTTTCAGCTCTCTAAAATTCCTTCGAGCCGGAGTTGAACCAGCGACCTAAGGATTTCAGACCTCTTTTCACTACAGTCCTCCGCTCTACCAACTGAGCTATCGAAGGGTGATTTCTCCTGAGTAGTTGTGAAACCATCAACTAAATAACCTTGAAATCGACTTACTCTGATTGAATTTTTTGCCCTTTATTCCCCAAATGATTAATTCCACAAACTGGTTTTGCACTTCTATAAATCACGTCTAGCCGGAGTTGATCCAGCAACCTAAGCATATCAGACTCTTTCCATTACAGTCCTCTGCCCACCAACTGTGCTATCTAAGGTTGAGTCACCTTTTGATTAATTGAGAAAATACCTAAATATATCTATTGGTAACGACTTTCTTTGATTTACCTCTCTACTGTATTTTCCACAATTGAATAATTCCTCAAAGTGTTTTTTTTCAGCTTCTATAATTCCTTCGAGCCGGAGTTGAACCAGCGACCTAAGGATTCCAGACTCTTTTTCACTACAGTCCTCCCGCTCTACCAACTGAGCTATCGAAGGGTGAGTTTCAACTGAGTGATTGAGAGACAATCAACTAAAATAACCTGGAAACGACCTTACTCTGATCGAATGTTTGCCATTTATTCCCCAAATGATAATTCCACAAAACTGGTTTTGCACTTCTTATAAATCACGTCTAGCCGGAGTTGATCAAGCAACCTATGCATATCAGACTCTTTTTCATTACAGTCCTCTGCCCCACCAACTGTGCTATCTAAGGTTGAGTCACCTTGATTAATTGAGAAAATACCTAAATATATCTATTGGTAACGACCTTTTTTTGATTACCTCTCTACTGGTTTTCCACAATTGATAATTCCTCAAAGTGTTTTTTCAGCTCTCTAAAATTCCTTCTAGCCGGAGTTGAACCAGCGACCTAAGGATTTCAGACTCTTTTCACTACAGTCCTCCGCCTCTACCAACTGAGCTATCGAAGGGTGAGATCAGCTGAGTAGAATTGTGAGAAACAATTGACTAAATAACCTGGAAAAACGACTTACTCTGATTGAATTTTTGCCATTTATTCCCCAAATGATAATTCCACAAACTGGTTTTGCACTTCTATAAATCACGTCTAGCCGGAGTTGATCAAGCAACCTAAGCATATCAGACTCTTTTCATTACAGTCCTCTGCCCCACCAACTGTGCTATCTAAGGTTGAGTCACCTTGATTAATTGAGAAAATACCTAAATATATCTATTGGTAACGACTTTCTTTGATTACCTCTCTACTGGATTTCCACAATTAATAATTCCTCAAAGTGTTTTTTCAGCTCTCTAAAATTCCTTCGAGCCGGAGTTGAACCAGCGACCTAAGGATTTCAGACTCTTTTCACTACAGTCCTCCGCTCTACCAACTGAGCTATCGAAGGGTGAGATTAGCTGAGTAATTGTGAAACAATTGACTAAATAACCTGGAAACGACTTACTCTGATGATGCATATTTGCCAGTTCTTCCCCAAATGAATAATTCCTCAAAGTGGTTTTGCACTTCCATAAACCAACGTCTAGCTGGAGTTGATCCAGCAACCTAAGGATTTCAGACTCTTTTCATTGATACCTCTCTACTGGTTTTCCACAATTGATAATTCCTCAAAGTGTTTTTTCAGCTCTCTAAAATTCCTTCGAGCCGGAGTTGAACCAGCGACCTAAGGATTTCAGACTCTTTTCATTACAGTCCTCTGCCCCACCAACTGTGCTATCGAAGGCTGAGTCATTTCAAGTAATTGAGAGAATACCGAAATATACCTATTGGTAACGACTTTCTTTGATTAACTCTCTACTGGTTTTCCACAATTGATAATTCCTCAAAGTGTTTTTTCAGCTCTCTAAAATTCCTTCGAGCCGGAGTTGAACCAGCGACCTAAGGATTTCAGACTCTTTTCACTACAGTCCTCCGCTCTACCAACTGAGCTATCGAAGGGTGATTTTCCCTGAGTAGTTGTGAAACCATCAACTAAATAACCTGAAATCGACTTACTCTGATTGAATTTTTGCCCTTTATTCCCCAAATGATAATTCCAAAAACTGGTTTTGCACTTCTATAAATCACGTCTAGCCGGAGTTGATCAAGCAACCTAAGCATATCAGACTCTTTTCATTACAGTCCTCTGCCCCACCAACTGTGCTATCTAAGGTTGAGGTCACCTTGAATTAATTGAGAAAATACCTTAAATATATCTATTGGTAACGACTTTCTTTGATTACCTCTCTACTGTATTTTCCACAATTAAATAATTCCTCAAAAGTGTTTTTTCAGCTCTCTAATATTCCTTCGAGCCGGAGTTGAACCAGCGACCTAAGGATTTCAGACTCTTTTCACTACAGTCCTCCGCTCTACCAACTGAGCTATCGAAGGGTGAGTTCTCAACCGAGTGATTGAGAGACAATCAACTAAATAACCTGGAAACGACTTACTCTGATCGAATGTTTGCCATTTATTCCCCAAATGATAATTCCACAAACTGGTTTTGCACTTCTATAAATCACGTCTAGCCGGAGTTGATCAAGCAACCTATGCATATCAGACTCTTTTCATTACAGTCCTCTGCCCCACCAACTGTGCTATCTAAGGTTGAGTTCACCTTGATTAATTGAGAAAATACCCAAATATATCTATTGGTAACGACTTTCTTTGATTACCTCTCTACTGGTTTTCCACAATTGATAATTCCTCAAGGTGTTTTTTCAGCTCTCTAAAATTCCTTCGAGCCGGAGTTGAACCAGCGACCTAAGGATTTCAGACTCTTTTCACTACAGTCCTCCGCTCTACCAACTGAGCTATCGAAGGTTGAGTTCACCTGAGTGATTGAGAGAAAATGTACTAAATAATCTGGAAACGACTTACTCTGATTGAATGTTTGCCGTTTATTCCTCAAATGATAATTCCACAAACTGGTTATGCACTTCTATAAATCACGTCTAGCCGGAGTTGATCAAAGCAACCTAAGCATATCAGACTCTTTTTCATTAACAGTCCTCTGCCCCACCAACTGTGCTATCTAAGGTTGAGTCACCTTGATTAATTGGAGAAAATACCTAAACATATCTTATTGGTAACGACTTTCTTTGATTACCTCTCTACTGGTTTTCCACAATTGATAATTCCTCAAAGTGTTTTTTCAGCTCTCTAAAATTCCTTCGCGCCGGAGTTGAACCAGCGACCTAAGGATTTCAGACTCTTTTCACTACAGTCCTCCGCTTCTACCAAACTGAGCTATCGAAGGGTGAGATTAAGCTGAGTAATTGATTGAGAGACAATCAACTAAATAACCTGGAAACGACTTACTCTGATCGAATGTTTGCCATTTATTCCCCAAATGATAATTCCACAAACTGGTTTTGCACTTCTATAAATCACGTCTAGCCGGAGTTGATCAAGCAACCTATGCATATCAGACTCTTTTCATTACAGTCCTCTGCCCCACCAACTGTGCTATCTAAGGTTGAGTCACCTTGATTAATTGAGAAAATACCTAAATATATCTATTGGTAACGACTTTCTTTGATTACCTCTCTACTGGTTTTCCACAATTGATAATTCCTCAAAGTGTTTTTTCAGCTCTCTAAAATTCCTTCGAGCCGGAGTGAACCAGCGACCTAAGGATTTCAGATTCTTTTCACTACAGTCCTCCACTCTACCAACTGAGCTATCGAAGGGTGAGTTCATCTGAGTGATTGAGAGACAATCAACTAAATAACCTGGAAACGACTTACTCTGATTGAATATTTGCCAGTTCTTCCCCAAATGATAATTCCTCAAAGTGGTTTTGCACTTCTATAAATCAACGTCTAGCTGGAGTTGATCCAGCAACCTAAGGATTTCAGACTCTTTTCATGATTACCTCTCTACTGGTTTTCCACAATTGATAATTCCTCAAAGTGTTTTTTCAGCTCTCTAAAATTCCTTCGAGCCGGAGTTGAACCAGCGACCTAAGGATTTCAGACTCTTTTCATTACAGTCCTCTGCCCCACCAACTGTGCTATCGAAGGCTGAGTCATTTCAAGTAATTGAGAGAATACCGAAATATACCTATTGGTAACGACTTTCTTTGATTAACCTCTCTACTGGTTTTCCACAATTGATAATTCCTCAAAGTGTTTTTTCAGCTCTCTAAAAATTCCTTCGAGCCGGATTTGAACCAGCGACCTAAGGATTTCAGACTCTTTTCACCTACAGTCCTCCGCTCTACCAACTGAGCTATCGAAGGGGTGATTTTCCCTGAGTAGTTGTGAAACCATCAACTAAATAACCTGAAATCGACTTACTCTGATTGAATTTTTGCCCTTTATTCCCCAAATTGATAATTCCACAAACTGGTTTTGCACTTCTATAAAATTCACGTCTAGCCGGAGTTGAATCAAGCAAACCTAAGCATATCAGACTCTTTCATTACAGTCCTCTGCCCCACCAACTGTGCTATTCTAAGGTTGAGTCACCTTGATTAATTGAGAGAAAATACCTAAATATTATCTATTGGTAACGACTTTCTTTGATTACCTCTCTACTGTATTTCCCACAATTTATAATTCCTCAAAGTGTTTTTTTCAGCTCTTCTATTAATTCCTTTGAGCCGGAGTTGAACCAGCGACCTAATGATTTCAGACTCTTTTCACTACAGTCCTCCGCTCTACCAACTGAGCTATCGAAGGGTGAGTTCAACCGAGTGATTGAGAGACAATCAACTAAATAACCTGGAAACGACCTTACTCTGATTCGAACGTTTGCCATTTATTCCCCAAATGATAATTCCACAAACTGGTTTTGCCACTTCTATAAAATCACGTCTAGCCGGAGGAGTTGATCAAGCAACCTAAGCATATCAGACTCTTTTCATTACAGTCCTCTGCCCCACCAACTGTGCTATCTAAGGTTGAGTCACCTTGATTAATTGAGGAAAATACCTAAAATATATCTATTGGTTAACGACTTTCTTTGATTACCTCTCTACTGGTTTTCCACAATTGATAATTCCTCAAAGTGTTTTTTCAGCTCTCTAAAATTCCTTCGAGCCGGAGTTGAACCAGCGACCTAAGGATTTCAGGACTCTTTTCACTACAGTCCTCCGCTCTACCAAACTGGAGCTATCGAAGGGTGAGTTTACCTGAGTAATTGTGAAACAATTGACTAAATAACCTGGAAACGACTTACTCTGATTGAATTTTTGCCCTTTATTCCCCAAATGATAATTCCACAAACTGGTTTTGCACTTCTATAAATCACGTCTAGCCGGAGTTGATCAAGCAACCTAAGCATATCAGACTCTTTTCATTACAGTCCTCTGCCCCACCAACTGTGCTATCTAAGGTGTGAGTCACCTTGATTTAATTGAGAAAATACCAAAATATATCTATTGGTAACGACTTTCTTTGATTACCTCTCTACTGGTTTTCCCACAATTGATAATTCCTTAAGGTGTTTTTTTCAGCTCTCTAAAAATTCCTTCGAGCCGGAGTTGAACCAGCGACCTAAGGATTTCAGACTCTTTTCACTACAGTCCTCCGCTCTACCAACTGAGCTATCGAAGGGTGAGTTCAACTGAGTGATTGAGAGACAATGTACTAAATAACCTGGAAACGACTTAATCTGATTGAATATTTGCCAGTTCTTCCCCAAATGATAATTCCTCAGAGTGGTTTTGCACTTCTATAATTCAACGTCTAGCTGGAGTTGATCCAGCAACCTAAGGATTTCAGACTCTTTTCATGATATCCTCTCTACTGGTTTTCCACAATTGATAATTCCTCAAAGTGTTTTTTCAGCTCTCTAAAATTCCTTCGAGCCGGAGTTGAACCAGCGACCTAAGGATTTCAGACTCTTTTCACTACAGTCCTCCGCTCTACCAACTGAGCTATCGAAGGGTGAGTTCAGCTGAGTGATTGAGAGACAATCAACTAAATAACCTGGAAACGACTTACTCTGATTGAATATTTGCCAGTTCTTCCCCAAATGATAATTCCTCAAAGTGGTTTTGCACTTCTATAAACCAACGTCTAGCTGGAGTTGATCCAGCAAACCTAAGGGATTTCAGACTCTTTTCATTGATTACCTCTCTACTGGTTTTCCACAATTGATAATTCCTCAAAGTGTTTTTTCAGCTCTCTAAAATTGCTTCGAAGCCGGAGTTGAACACCAGCGGACCTAAGGATTTCAGAACTCTTTTCATTACAGTCCTCTGCCCCACCAACTGTGCTATCGAAGGTTGAGGCACCTTGATTAATTGAGAAAATACCTAGATATATCTTTTGCTAACGATTTTCTTTGAATACCTCTCGACTGATTTTCCACAATTGATAATTCCTCAAAGTGTTTTTTCAGCTCTCTAAAATTCCTTCGAGCCGGAGTTGAACCAGCGACCTAAGGATTTCAGACTCTTTTCACTACAGTCCTCCGCTCTACTACCTACTGAGCTATTGAAGGGTGAGCTTTAAATGAGTAATTGTGAAATAATTGACTAAATAACCTGGAAACGACTTACTCTGATTGAATTTTTGCCATTTTATCCCCCAAATGATAATTCCACAAACTGGTTTTGCACTTCTATAAATCACGTCTAGCCGGAGTTGATGAAGCAACCTAAGCATATCAGACTCTTTTCATTACAGTCCTCTGCCCACCAACTGTGCTATCTAAGGTTGAGTCACCTTGATTAATTGAGAAAATACCTAAATATAATCTATTGGTAACGACTTTCTTTGATTACCTCTCTACTGGATTTTCCACAATTAATAATTCCTCCAAAGTGTTTTTTCAGCTCTCTAAAATTCCTTCGAGCCGGAGTTGAACCAGCGACCTAAGGATTTCAGACTCTTTTCACTACAGTCCTCCGCTCTACCAACTGAGCTATCGAAGGGTGATTTTTTTGAGTGATTGAGAGACAATCAACTAAATAACCTGGAAACGACTTACTCTGATTGAATGTTTGCCGTTTATTCCCCAAATGATAATTCCACAAACTGGTTTTGCACTTCTATAAATCACGTCTAGCCGGAGTTGATCAAGCAACCTAAGCATATCAGACTCTTTTCATTACAGTCCTCTGCCCCACCAACTGTGCTATCTAAGGTTGAGTCACCTTGATTAATTGAGAAAATACCTAAATATATCTATTGGTAACGACTTTCTTTGATTACCTCTCTACTGGTTTTCCACAATTGATAATTCCTCAAAGGTGTTTTTTCAGCTCTCTAAAATTCCTTCGAGCCGGAGTTGAACCAGCGACCTAAGGATTTCAGACTCTTTTCACTACAGTCCTCCGCTCTACCAACTGAGCTATCGAAGGGTTAGTTTACATGAGTAATTGTGAAACAATTGACTAAATAACCTGGAAACGACTTACTCTGATTGAATTTTTGCCATTTATTCCCCAAATGATAATTCCACAAACTGGTTTTGCACTTCTATAAATCACGTCTAGCCGGAGTTGATCAAGCAACCTAAGCATATCAGACTCTTTTCATTACAGTCCTCTGCCCCACCAACTGTGCTATCTAAGGTTGAGTCGCCTTGATTAATTGAGAAAATACCTAAATATATCTATTGGTAACGACTTTCTTTGATTACCTCTCTACTGATTTTCCACAATTGATAATTCCTCAAAGTATTTTTTCAGCTCTCTAAAATTCCTTCGAGCCGGAGTTGAACCAGCGACCTAATGCTACGGCCACACCAAAAGCGTTACCCGCGTATCACGCGTATAAAATCGGCCATTTTCCCATAGGGAACCATTGGTTTACGCGCGTATGGGACGCGTACACGCGTTACACGCGTTTAAGTAACATTTTACTCGCGTTAGGCGCGTATGAGGCGCGTATATTGACGCGCGTATATTGACGCGCGTACATATACGGCGCGTACGGAAGAGTTCAAAAAATTGAACTTTTTACGCGCGTACGCGCCGCAATAAGCCAATCAGCGTTGAGCTTGACCCGACGTCACTGGCAGAGAGAGCTTGCACAGAAGCATACGGCCGGGCCGACATCTTTCTTTATTCTGGGTGGAAATAGTAACATAGTTACGCCATTAAATGCGTTTATGTAAACATTTCTAGCGAGAAATGTGCATTTTACTTTCATAATGTTCGCTCGGTGAATGTGAAGGATGTTTGGTTTGATAGTTATGACGAAGAGGGAACGCTCCATTCACTTGCATGGACAGCGTCTCTGGTTGCTAAGCAACCTCAACGTCTTGGCGGACTATATCCCTGCTGATCAACACTACGAATGCTGGAAACACAACAGACACACCATGTGTTATTATATACCATGTATACCATGTTATTTAACCCGATTATTGTTATTTATATCCGAGATTATTTAATCTAACCCGATCCAAGCTCTATCATTCACCGATGGTAGTGACCTTCATGTTTGCGGAGCTTTGGAAAGAGAATGAGCGGGAGGAATTGGGCGGTCTCATCTACGCGCGTTCCGCGCGTATCTGACCATTTTTGACACAAAATGGTCAAGCAACATTTTAGCTGCGTTACTCGCGTACATGGTACGCGAGTAACGCTTTTGGTGTGTTCGCGACATAAGGATTTCAGACTCTTTTCACTACAGTCCTCCGCTCTACCAACTGAGCTATCGAAGGGTGAGTTCATCTGAGTGATTGAGAGACAATCAACTAAATAACCTGGAAACGACTTACTCTGATTGCATATTTGCCAGTTCTTCCCCAAATCATAATTCCGCAAAGTGGTTTTGCACTTCTATAAACCAACGTCTAGCTGGAGTTGATACAGCCAACCTAAGGATTTCAGACTCTTTTCATGATTACCTCTCTACTGGTTTTCCACAATTGATAATTCCTCAAAGTGTTTTTTCAGCTCTCTAAAATTCCTTCGAGCCGGAGTTGAACCAGCGACCTAAGGATTTCAGACTCTTTTCATTACAGTCCTCTGCCCCACCAACTGTGCTATCGAAGGTTGAGTCATCTTAAGTAATTGAGAGAATACCTAAATATATCCTATTGGTAACGACTTTCTTTGATTACCTCTCTACTGGTTTTCCACAATTGAAAAATTCCTCAAAGTGTTTTTTCAGCTCTCTAAAATTCCTTCGAGCCGGAGTTGAACCAGCGACCTAAGGATTTCAGACTCTTTTCACTACAGTCCTTCCGCTCTACCAAACTGAGCTATCGAAGAGTGAGGTTATACCTGAGTAATTGTGAAAACAATTGACTAAATAACCTGGAAACGACTTTACTCTGATTGAAATTTTTGCCCCTTTATTCCCCAAATGATAATTCCACAAACTGGTTTTGCACTTCTATAAAAAACGTCTAGCCGGAGTTGATCAGGCAACCTAAGCATATCAGACTATTTTCATTACAGTCCTCTGCCCCACCAACTGTGCTATCGAAGGTTGAGGCACCTTGATTAATTGAGAAAATACCTAGATATATCTATTGCTAACGATTTTCTTTGAATACCTGTCGACTGATTTTCCACAATTGATAATTCCTCAAAGTGTTTTTTCAGCTCTCTAAAATTCCTTCGAGCCGGGAGTTGAACCAGCGACGTAAGGATTTCAGACTCTTTTCACTACAGTCCTCCGCTCTACCAACTGAGCTATCGAAGGGTGAGTTTAAACTGAGTGATTGTTGAGACAATTGACTAAATTAACCTGGAAATCAGACTCTACTCTGTATTGAATTTTCTCCGTTCTTCCCCAAATGAGCAATCCACAAAGTGAGTTATTGCACTTCATTAAATCACGTCTAGCTGGAGTTGATCCAGGAACCTAACATATTTCAGATCTCTTTATTTACAGTCCTCTGTCCCCACAATTGATATCTCAAGTGTTTTTTCACTTCTATAAATTAAGTCTGAGCTGGAGTTGATCCAGCTACCTAAGGATTTTCAGACTTCTTTTCATTAACAGTCCTGCTGCCCACCATCTGTGCTATTCGAAATGTTTGAGTTCTTAAATTGAGTAATTGAGAGAATACCTAAATATATCTATTGGTAACGACTTTCTTTGATTAACTCTCTACTGGATTTCCACAATTAATAATTCCTCAAAGTGTTTTTTAAGCTCTCTAAAATTCCTTCGAGCCGGAGTTGAACCAGCGACCTAAGGTTTTCAGACTCTTTCCACTACAGTCCTCCGCTCTACCAACTGAGCTATCGAAGGGTGAGTTTCCACTGAGTAATTGTGAGAGACAATCGACTAAATAACCTGGAAACGACTTACTCTGATTGAATTTTTGCCAGTTTATTCCCCAAATGATAATTCCACAAACTGGTTTTGCACTTCTATAAATTCACGTCTAGCCGGAGTTGATCAAGCAACCTAAGCATATCAGACTCTTTTCATTACAGTCCTCTGCCCCACCAACTGTGCTATCTAAGGTTGAGTCACCTTGATTAATTGAGAAAATACCTAAATATATCTATTGGTAACGACTTTCTTTGATTACCTCTCTACTGGTTTTCCACAATTGATGATTCCTCAAAGTGTTTTTTCAGCTCTCTAAAATTCCTTCGAGCCGGAGTTGAACCAGCGACCTAAGGATTTCAGACTCTTTTCACTACAGTCCTCCGCTCTACCAACTGAGCTATCGAAGGGTGAGTTCATCTGAGTGATTGAGAGACAATCAACTAAATAACCTGGAAACGACTTACTCTGATTGAATATTTGCCAGTTCTTCCCCAAATGATAATTCCTCAAAGTGGTTTTGCACTTCTATAAATCAACGTCTAGCTGGAGTTGATCCAGCAACCTAAGGATTTCAGACTCTTTTCATGTATTACCTCTCCTCTGGTTCCCACATTGATAATTCCTAACATGTTTTCAGCTCTCTATCTGAAGGATTGAAGTCACCTAAGATTAATTGAGAAGAAATACCTAAATATATCTATTGGTAAACGACTTTCTTTGATTACCTCTCTACTGGTTTTCCACAATTGATAATTCCTCAAAGTGTTTTTTCAGCTCTCTAAAATTCCTTCGAGCCGGAGTTGAACCAGCGACCTAAGGATTTCAGACTCTTTTCACTACAGTCCTCCGCTCTACCAACTGAGCTATCGAAGGGTGAGTTTATCTGAGTGATTGAGAGACAATTGACTAAATAATCTGGAAACGACTTACTCTGATTGAATTTTTTGCCATTTATTCCCCAAATGATAATTCCACAAAACTGGTTTTGCACTTCTATAAATCACGTCTAGCCGGAGTTGATCAAGCAACCTTAAGCATATCAGACTCTTTTCATTTACAGTCCTCTGCCCCACCAACTGTGCTATCTAAGGTTGAGTCACCTTGATTAATTGAGAAAATACCTAAATATATCTATTGGTAACGACTTTCTTTGATTACCTCTCTACTGGTTTTCCACAATTAATAATTCCTCAAAGTGTTTTTTCAGCTCTCTAAAATTCCTTCGAGCCGGAGTTGAACCAGCGACCTAAGGATTTCAGACTCTTTTCACTACAGTCCTCCGCTCAACCAACTGAGCTATCGAAGGGTAAGTTCATCTGAGTGATTGAGAGACAATCAACTAAATAACCTGGAAACGACTTACTCTGATTGAATATTTGCCAGTTCTTCCCCAAATGATAATTCCTCAAAGTGGTTTTGCACTTCTATAAATCACGTCTAGCCGGAGTTGATCAAGCAACCTAAGCATATCAGACTCTTTTCATTACAGTCCTCTGCCCCACCAACTGTGCTATCTAAGGTTGAGTCACCTTGATTAATTGAGAAAATACCTAAATATATCTATTGGTAACGACTTTCTTTGATTACCTCTCTACTGGTTTTCCACAATTGATAATTCCTCAAGGTGTTTTTTCAGCTCTCTAAAATTCCTTCGAGCCGGAGTTGAACCAGCGACCTAAGGATTTCAGACTTCTTTTCACTACAGTCCTCCGCTCTACCAACTGAGCTATCGAAGGGTGAGTTCATCTGAGTGAGTTGAGAGACAATCAACTAAATAACCTGGAAACGACTTACTCTGATTGAATATTTGCCAGTTCTTCCCCAAATGATAATTCCTCAAAGTGGTTTTGCACTTCTATAAACCAACGTCTAGCTGGAGTTGATCCAGCAACCTAAGGATTTCAGACTCTTTTCATGATTACCTCTCTACTGGTTTTCCACAATTGATAATTCCTCAAAGTGTTTTTTCAGCTCTCTAAAATTCCTTCGAGCCGGAGTTGAACCAGCGACCTAAGGATTTCAGACTCTTTTCATTACAGTCCTCTGCCCCACCAACTGTGCTATTGAAGGTTGAGTCATCTTTAGTAATTGAGAGAATACCTAAATATATCTATTGCTAACGACTTTCTTTGATTACCTCTCTACTGGTTTTCCACAATTGATAATTCCTCAAAGTGTTTTTTCAGCTCTCTAAAATTCCTTCGAGCCGGAGTTGAACCAGCGACCTAAGGATTTCAGACTCTTTTCACTACAGTCCTCCGCTCTACCAACTGAGCTATCGAAGGGTGATTTTCCCTGAGTAGTTGTGAAACCATCAACTAAATAACCTGAAATCGACTTACTCTGATTGAATTTTTGCCCTTTATTCCCCAAATGATAATTCCACAAACTGGTTTTGCACTTCTATAAATCACGTCTAGCCGGAGTTGATCAAGCAACCTAAGCATATCAGACTCTTTTCATTACAGTCCTCTGCCCCACCAACTGTGCTATCTAAGGTTGAGTCACCTTGATTAATTGAGAAAATACCTAAATATATCTATTGGTAACGACTTTCTTTGATTACCTCTCTACTGGTTTTCCACAATTGATAATTCCTCAAAGTGTTTTTTCAGCTCTCTAAAATTCCTTCGAGCCGGAGTTGAACCAGCGACCTAAGGATTTCAGACTCTTTTCACTACAGTCCTCCGCTCTACCAACTGAGCTATCGAAGGGTGAATTTCACATGAGTGATTGAGAGACAATCAGACTAAATAACCTGGAAACGACTTACTCTGATTGGATATTTTGCCATTTTATTCCCCAAATGATAATTCCACAAACTGGTTTTGCACCTTCTAATAAATCACGTCTAGCCGGAGTTGATCAGCAACCTAAGCATTATCAGACTCTTTTCATTACAGTCCTCTGCCCCACCAACTGTGCTATCTGAAGTTTGAGTCGTCTTTGAGTAATTCAGAGAATACCTAAATATATCTATTGGTAACGACTTTCTTTGATTAACTCTCTACTAGTTTTCCACAATTGATAATTCCTCAAAGTGTTTTTTCAGCTCTCTAAAATTCCTTCGAGCCGGAGTTGAACCAGCGACCTAAGGATTTCAGACTCTTTTCACTACAGTCCTCCGCTCTACCAACTGAGCTATCGAAGGGTGAGTTTACCTGAGTAATTGTGAAACAATTGACTAAATAACCTGGAAACGACTTACTCTGATTGAATTTTTGCCATTTATTCCCCAAATGATAATTCCACAAACTGGTTTTGCACTTCTATAAATCACGTCTAGCCGGAGTTGATCAAGCAACCTAAGCATATCAGACTCTTTTCATTACAGTCCTCTGCCCCACCAACTGTGCTATCTAAGGTTGAGTCACCTTGATTAATTGAGAAAATACCTAAATATATCTATTGGTAACGACTTTCTTTGATTACCTCTCTACTGGATTTCCACAATTAATAATTCCTCAAAGTGTTTTTTCAGCTCTCTAAAATTCCTTCGAGCCGGAGTTGAACCAGCGACCTAAGGATTTCAGACTCTTTTCACTACAGTCCTCCGCTCTACCAACTGAGCTATCGAAGGGTGAGTTCATCTGAGTGATTGAGAGACAATCAACTAAATAACCTGGAAACGACTTACTCTGATTGAATGTTTGCCGTTTATTCCCCAAATGATAATTCCACAAACTGGTTTTGCACTTCTATAAATCACGTCTAGCCGGAGTTGATCAAGCAACCTAAGCATATCAGACTCTTTTCATTACAGTCCTCTGCCCCACCAACTGTGCTATCTAAGGTTGAGTCACCTTGATTAATTGAGAAAATACCTAAATATATCTATTGGTAACGACTTTCTTTGATTACCTCTCTACTGGTTTTCCACAATTGATAATTCCTCAAGGTGTTTTTTCAGCTCTCTAAAATTCCTTCGAGCCGGAGTTGAACCAGCGACCTAAGGATTTCAGACTCTTTTCACTACAGTCCTCCGCTCTACCAACTGAGCTATCGAAGGGTGAGTTCAACTGAGTGATGAGAGACAATCAACTAAATAACCTGGAAACGACTTACTCTGATTGAATATTTGCCAGTTCTTCCCCAAATGATAATTCCTCAAAGTGGTTTTGCACTTCTATAAATCAACGTCTAGCTGGAGTTGATCCAGCAACCTAAGCATATCAGACTCTTTTCATTACAGTCTTCTGCCCCACCAACTGTGCTATCGAAGGTTGAGTCACCTTGATTAATTGAGAAAATACCTAAATATATCTATTGGTAACGACTTTCTTTGATTACCTCTCTACTGGATTTCCACAATTAATAATTCCTCAAAGTGTTTTTTCAGCTCTCTATAATTCCTTCGAGCCGGAGTTGAACCAGCGACCTAAGGATTTCAGACTCTTTTCACTACAGTCCTCCGCTCTACCAACTGAGCTATCAAAGGGTGAGTTCATCTGAGTGATTGAGAGACAATCAACTAAATAACCTGGAAACGACTTACTGGAAACGACTTACCACAAACTGGTTATGCACTTCTATAAATCACGTCTAGCCGGAGTTGATCAAGCAACCTAAGCATATCAGACTCTTTTCATTACAGTCCTCTGCCCCACCAACTGTGCTATCTAAGGTTGAGTCAACTTGATTGAATTGGAGAAATACCCTAAATTATTATTCTATTGTAACGACTTTCTTTTGATTACCTCTCTACTGGTTTTTCCACAATTGATAATTCCTTCAAAGTGTTTTTTCAGCTCTCTAAAATTCCCTTCGAGCCGGAGTTGAACCAGCGACCTAAGGATTTTCAGACTCTTTTCACTACAGTCCTCCGCCTCTACCAACTGAGCTATCGAAGGGTGATTTACATGAGTAGATTGAGAAACAATCGACTAAATAACCTGGAAACGACTTACTCTGATTGAATTTTTGCCATTTATTCCCCAAATGATAATTTCCACAAACTGGTTTTTGCACTTCTATAAATCACGTCTAGCCGGAGTTGATCCAAGCAACCTAAGCATTATCAGACTCTTTTTCATTAACAGTCCTCTGCCCCACCAACTGTGCTATCTAAAGGTTGAGTCACCTTGATTAATTGGAGAAAATACCTAAATATATCTATTTGGTAACGACTTTCTTTGATTAACCTTCTCTACTGGTTTTCCACAATTAATAATTCCTCAAAGTGTTTTTTCAGCTCTCTAAAATTTCCTTCGAGCCGGAGTTGAACCAGCGACCTAAGGATTTCAGACTCTTTTCACTACAGTCCTCCGCTCTACCAACTGAGCTATCGAAGGGTGAGTTCATCTGAGTGATTGTGAGAGACAATCAACTAAATAACCTGGAAACGACTTACTTCTGATTGAATATTTGCCATTTATTTCCCCAAATGATTAATTCCATCAAAGTGGTTTTGCACTTCTATAAATCACGTCTAGCCGGAGTTGATCAAGCAACCTAAGCATATCAGACTCTTTTCATTATACAGTCCTCTGCCCCACCAATCTGTGCTATTCTAAGTTTGAGTCACTTGATTAATTCAGAAATACTACCTAAATATTATCTATTGGTAACGACTTTCTTTTGATTAACTCTCTACTAGGTTTTCCACAATTGAATAATTCCTTCAAAGTGTTTTTTCAGCTCTCTAAAATTCCTTCGAGCCGGAGTTGAACCAGCGACCTAAGGATTTCAGACTCTTTTCACTACAGTCCTCCGCTCTACCAACTGAGCTATCGAAGGTGAGTTTCATCTGAGTGATTGAGAGAGACAATCAACTAAATAACCTGGAAACGACTTTACTCTGATTGAATGTTTGCCAGTTTATTCCCCAAATGATAATTCCACAAACTGGTTTTGCACTTCTATAAATCACGTCTAGCCGGAGTTGATCAAGCAACCTAAGCATATCAGACTCTTTTCATTTACAGTCCCTCTGCCCCACCAACTGTGCTAATCTAAGGTTGAGTCACCTTGATTAATTGAGAAAATACCTAAATATATTCTATTGGTAACGACTTTCTTTGATTTACCTCTCTACTGGTTTTCCACAATTGATAATTTCCTCAAAGGTGTTTTTTCAGCTCTCTAAAATTCCCTTCGAGCCGGAGTTGAACCAGCGACCTAAGGATTTCAGACTCTTTTCACTACAGTCCTCCGCTCTACCAACTGAGCTATCGAAGGGTGAGTTTATCTGAGTGATTGAGAGACAAAAATCTAAATAACCTGGAAACGACTTACTCTGATTGAATGTTTGCCGTTTATTCCCCCAAATGATAATTCCACAAACTGGTTTTGCACTTCTATAAAATCACGTCTAGCCGGAGTTGATCAAGCAACCTAAGCATATCAGGACTCTTTTCATTACAGTCCTCTGCCCCCACCAACTGTGCTATCTAAGGTTGAGTCACCTTGATTTAATTGAGAAAATACCTTAAATATATCTATTGGTAACGACTTTTCTTTGATTACCTCTCTACTGGTTTTCCACAATTGATAATTTCCTCAAGGTGTTTTTTCAGCTTCTCTAAAATTCCTTCGAGCCGGAGTTGAACCAGCGACCTAAGGATTTCAGACTCTTTTCACTACAGGTCCTCCGCTCTACCAACTGAGGCTATCGAAGGGTGAGTTCATCCTGAGTGATTGAGAGAACAATCAACTAAATAACCTGGAAACGACTTACTCTGATTGAATATTTGCCAGTTTCTTCCCCAAATGATAATTCCTCAAAGTGGTTTTGCACCTTCTATAAATCAACGTCTAGGCTGGAGTTGATCCAGCAACCTAAGGATTTCAGACTCTTTTCATGATTACCTCTCTACTGGTGTTTTCCACAATTGATAATTTCCTCAAAGTGTTTTTTCAGCTCTCTAAAATTCCTTCCGAGCCGGAGTTGAACCAGCGACCTAAGGATTTCACAGACTCTTTTCATTACAGTCCTCTGCCCCACCAACTGTGCTATTGAAGGTTGAGTCATCTTTAGTAATTGAGAGAATACCTAAATAGATCTATTGCTAACGACCTTCTTTGATTACCTCTCTACTGGTTTTCCACAATTGATAATTCCTCAAAGTTTTTTTTCAGCTCTCTAAAATTCCTTCGAGCCGGAGTTGAACCAGCGACCTAAGGATTTCAGACTCTTTTCACTACAGTCCTCCGCTCTACCAACTGAGCTATCGAAGGGTGAGTTTACACTGAGTAATTGTGAAACAATTGACTAAATAACCTGGAAACGACTTACTCTGATTGAATTTTTGCCATTTATTCCCCAAATGATAATTCCACAAACTGGTTTTGCACTTCTATAAATCACGTCTAGCCGGAGTTGATCAAGCAACCTAAGCATATCAGACTCTTTTCATTACAGTCCTCTGCCCCACCAACTGTGCTATCTAAGGTTGAGTCACCTTGATTAATTGAGAAAATACCTAAATATATCTATTGGTAACGACTTTCTTTGATTACCTCTCTACTGGTTTTCCACAATTGATAATTCCTCAAAGTGTTTTTTCAGCTCTCTAAATTCCTTCGAGCCGGAGTTGAACCAGCGACCTAAGGATTTCAGACTCTTTTCACTACAGTCCTCCGCTCTACCAACTGAGCTATCGAAGGGTAGTATGAGTATTGAAACAACTAAATAACCTGGAAACGACTACTCTGATTGAATTTTGCCTATTCCCCAAATGATAATTCCACAAACTGGTTTGCACTTCATAAATCACGTCTAGCCGGAGTTGATCAAGCAACCTAAGCATATCAGACTCTTTTCATTACAGTCCTCTGCCCCACCAACTGTGCTATCTAAGGTTGAGTCACCTTGATTAATTGAGAAAATACCTAAATATATCTATTGGTAACGACTTTCTTTGATTACCTCTCTACTGGTTTTCCACAATTAATAATTCCTCAAAGTGTTTTTTCAGCTCTCTAAAATTCCTTCGAGCCGGAGTTGAACCAGCGACCTAAGGATTTCAGACTCTTTTCACTACAGTCCTCCGCTCTACCAACTGAGCTATCGAAGGGTGAGTTCTATCTGAGTGATTGAGAGACAATCAACTAAATAACCTGGAAACGACTTACTCTGATTGAATATTTGCCAGTTCTTCCCCAAATGATAATTCCTCAAAGTGGTTTTGCACTTCTATAAATCAACGTCTAGCTGGAGTTGATCCAGCAACCTAAGGATTTCAGACTCTTTCATGATTACCTCTCTACTGGTTTTCCACAATTGATAATTCCTCAAAGTGTTTTTTCAGCTCTCTAAAATTCCTTCGAGCCGGAGTTGAACCAGCGACCTAAGGATTTCAGACTCTTTTCATTACAGTCCTCTGCCCCACCAACTGTGCTATTGAAGGTTGAGTCATCTTTAGTAATTGAGAGAATACCTAAATATATCTATTGGTAACGACTTTCTTTGATTAACTCTCTACTGGTTTTCCACAATTGATAATTCCTCAAAGTGTTTTTTCAGCTCTCTAAAATTCCTTCGAGCCGGAGTTGAACCAGCGACCTAAGGATTTCAGACTCTTTTCATCTACAGTCCTCCGCTCTCTACCAACTGAGCTATTCGAAGGGTGAGTTTACATGAGTAAATTGTGAAACAATTGACTAAATTAACCTGGAAACGACTTACTTCTGATTGAATTTTTTGCCATTTATTCCCCAAATGATAATTCCACAAACTGGTTTTGCACTTCTATAAATCACGTCTAGCCGGAGTTGATCAAGCAACCTTAAGCATATCAGACTCTTTTCATTGCATTCCTCTGCCCCACCAACTGTGCTATCTAAGGTTGAGTCACCTTGATTAATTGAGAAAATACCTAAATATATCTACTTGGTAAACGACTTTTCTTTTGATTTACCTCTCTCTACTGGATTTTCCACAATTAATAATTCCTCAAAGTGTTTTTTCAGCTCTCTAAAATTTCCTTCGAGCCGGAGTTGAACCAGCGACCTAAGGATTTCAGACTCTTTTCACTAACAGTCCTCCGCTCTACCAACTGAGCTATCGAAGGGTGAGTTTTACCTGAGTAATTGTGAAACACAATTACTAAATAACCTGGAAACGACTTACTCTGATTGAATTTTTGCCATTTATTCCCCAAATGATAATTCCACAAACTGGTTTTGCAATTCTATAAATCACGTCTAGCCGGAGTTGATCAAGCAACCTAAGCATATCAGACTCTTTTCATTACAGTCCTCTGCCCCACCAACTGTGCTCATGAAGGTTGAGTCATTTTAAGTAATTGAGAGAATACCGAAATATACCTATTGGTAACGACTTTCTTTGATTAACTCTCTACTGGTTTTCCACAATTGATAATTCCTCAAAGTGTTTTTTCAGCTCTCTAAAATTCCTTCGAGCCGGAGTTGAACCAGCGACCTAAGGATTTCAGACTCTTTTCACTACAGTCCTCCGCTCTACCAACTGAGCTATCGAAGGGTGAGTTCAACTGAGTAATTGTGAAACAATTGACTAAATAACCCTGGAAACGACTTACTCTGATTGAATTTTTGCCATTTATTCCCCAAATGATAATTCCACAAACTGGTTTTGCACTTCTATAAATCACGTCTAGCCCGGAGTTGATCAAGCAACCTAAGGCATATCAGACTCTTTTCATTACAGTCCTCTGCCCCACCAACTGTGCTATCTAAGGTTGAGTCACCTTGATTAATTGAGAAAATACCTAAATATATATCTCTTGGTAACGACTTTCTTTGATTACCTCTCTACTGGATTTCCACAATTAATAATTCCTCAAAGTGTTTTTTCAGCTCTCTAAAATTCCTTCGAGCCGGAGTTGAACCAGCGACCTAAGGATTTCAGACTCTTTTCACTACAGTCCTCCGCTCTACCAACTGAGCTATCGAAGGGTGAGTTCACTGAGTATTGAGAGACAATAACTAAATAACCTGGAAACGACTTACTCTGATTGAATTTTGCTTTATTCCCCAAATGATAATTCCACAAACTGGTTTTGCACTTCTATAAATCACGTCTAGCCGGAGTTGATCACAACCTAAGCATATCAGACTCTTTTCATTACAGTCCTCTGCCCCACCAACTGTGCTATCTAAGGTTGAGTCACCTTGATTAATTGAGAAAATACCTAAATATATCTATTGGTAACGACTTTCTTTGATTACCTCTCTACTGGTTTTCCACAATTGATAATTCCTCAAGGTGTTTTTTCAGCTCTCTAAAATTCCTTCGAGCCGGAGTTGAACCAGCGACCTAAGGATTTCAGACTCTTTTCACTACAGTCCTCCGCTCTACCAACTGAGCTATCGAAGGGTGAGTTCATCCTGAGTAGATTGTGAGAACAATTGACTAAATAACCTGGAAACGACTTACTCTGATTGAATTTTTGCCATTTATTCCCCAAATGATAATTCCACAAACTGGTTTTGCACTTCTATAAATCAACGTCTAGCTGGAGTTGATCCAGCAACCTAAGGATTTCAGACTCTTTTCATGATTACCTCTCTACTGGTTTTCCACAATTGATAATTCCTCAAAGTGTTTTTTCAGCTCTCTAAAATTCCTTCGAGCCGGAGTTGAACCAGCGACCTAAGGATTTCAGACTCTTTTCATTACAGTCCTCTGCCCCACCAACTGTGCTATTGAAGGTTGAGTCATCTTTAGTAATTGAGAGAATACCTAAATATATCTATTGCTAACGACTTTCTTTGATTACCTCTCTACTGGTTTTCCACAATTGATAATTCCTCAAAGTGTTTTTTCAGCTCTCTAAAATTCCTTCGAGCCGGAGTTGAACCAGCGACCTAAGGATTTCAGACTCTTTTCACTACAGTCCTCCGCTCTACCAACTGAGCTATCGAAGGGTGAGTTTACATGAGTAATTGTGAAACAATTGACTAAATAACCTGGAAACGACTTACTCTGATTGAATTTTTGCCATTTATTCCCCAAATGATAATTCCACAAACTGGTTTTGCACTTCTATAAATCACGTCTAGCCGGAGTTGATCAAGCAACCTAAGCATATCAGACTCTTTTCATTACAGTCCTCTGCCCCACCAACTGTGCTATCTAAGGTTGAGTCACCTTGATTAATTGAGAAAATACCTAAATATATCTATTGGTAACGACTTTCTTTGATTACCTCTCTACTGGTTTTCCACAATTGATAATTCCTCAAAGTGTTTTTTCAGCTCTCTAAAATTCCTTCGAGCCGGAGTTGAACCAGCGACCTAAGGATTTCAGACTCTTTTCACTACAGTCCTCCGCTCTACCAACTGAGCTATCGAAGGGTGAGTTCATCTGAGTGATTGAGAGACAATCAACTAAATAACCTGGAAACGACTTACACTGATTGAATATTTGCCAGTCCTTCCCCAAATGATAATTCCTCAAAGTGGTTTTGCATTTCTATAAATCAACGTCTAGCTGGAGTTGATCCAGCAACCTAAGTGTAACCCCTCTTTGCCTTATGAGGTTACAGGTATTTTTGGGTTTCGGTTTCAATTCGAAGTTGGACCAGTTACCAGGATTCTAGGTTAACGCTCATGGAGCCCAGGATGGAACATCAACACTGACCACACTCACACAAAACATAGTTTCAAGAACTGTATTGTTAACAACAATTTTCCAACATGGAAAATAACAAAATGCGCGCTAAAACAAATAGACATATAAAGAAATGTCTTTATGGTCTTCTCTTCCTTGATATGAGTTTCAGTTTATATCGTTGGGCCTTGGATCTTTGCGTTCCTACCACACGCATGTTTGGAGTTAGTTCAGTTGACTCTGTCCTTAGATTCGGCTTCGCCATCTGTTTATCTCCAGCGGATGTCTGGAAGCTGCCTGGTGGCTATCCAGTGCTGGTCTCCTATCTATCGTTGACTACCGGTGTCGCTGATGTCCCCTCGACATCGAGCGTCACCAATTCAAATCCTTCACAAAAACCTGACCGCCGAGCGGGCAACATCAACTGTGGACTGTTGAGTCAGCTCGCGGTGTTTTCCAACTACTTCTAGATACTTTTAAATCGTGCAACCGAACGGTGCGTTCTCTCCTCTCCCACTAATTATCACGCAGTCATGCGCACCTGCAGCGCCGCTTCACCGTGACGTCATGACGCACGTCTCTCTGCTCTGTCCGACGCAATTAACCCCATAAATGCCAGCTATCGCTCTCTCACACATTCATACAAAGTAATAGCGGACTTTTACTCTTTCTTTTAACTTTTACACAGCTTATGAAGCCTGGGCTACATAAGGATTTCAGACTCTTTTCATTATAGTCCTCTGCCCGACCATCTCAGCTATTGAAGTTTGAGTCGTCTTGAGTAATTCAGAGAATACCTAAATATATCTATTGGTAACGACTTTCTTTGATTACCTCTCTACTGAATCTCCACAATTAATAATTCCTCAAAGTGTTTTTTCAGCTCTCTAAAATTCCTTCGAGCCGGAGTTGAACCAGCGACCTAAGGATTTCAGACTCTTTCCACTACAGTCCTCCGCTCTACCAACTGAGCTATCGAAGGGTGAGTTCATCTGAGTGATTGAGAGACAATCAACTAAATAACCTGGAAACGACTTACTCTGATTGAATGTTTGCCGTTTATTCCCCAAATGATAATTCCACAAACTGGTTTTGCACTTCTATAAATCACGTCTAGCCGGAGTTGATCAAGCAACCTAAGCATATCAGACTCTTTTCATTACAGTTCTCTGCCCTACCAACTGTGCTATCTAAGGTTGAGTCACCTTGATTAATTGAGAAAATACCTAAATATATCTATTGGTAACGACTTTCTTTGATTACCTCTCTACTGGATTTTCCACAATTTAGATAATTCCTCAAGGTGTTTTTTTTCAGCTCTCTCTAAAATTTCCTTCGAGCCGGAGTTGAACCAGCGACCTAAGGATTTCAGAACTCTTTTTCACTACAGGTCCTCCGCTCTACCAACTGAGCTATCGAAGGGTGTGAGTTCATCTGAGTGAGTGAGAGACAATCAACTAAATAACCTGGAAACGACTTACTCTGATTGAATTGTTTGCCAGTTCTTCCCCAAATGATAATTTCCCACAAACTGGTTTTGCACTTCTATAAAATCACGTCTAGCCGGAGTTGATCAAGCAACCTAAGGATTTCAGACTCTTTTCATTATAGTCCTCTGCCCGACCATCTCAGCTATTGAAGTTTGAGTCGTCTTGAGTAATTCAGAGAATACCTAAATATATCTGTTGGTAACGACTTTCTTTGATTAAACTCTCTACTAGTTTTTCCACAATTGATAATTCCTCAAAGTGTTTTTTCAGCTCTCTAAAATTCCTTCGAGCCGGAGTGTTGAACCAGCGCACCTAAGGATTTCAGACTCTTTTCACTACAGTCCTCCGCTCTACCAACTGAGCTATCGAAGGGTGAGTTCACCTGAGTGATTGAGAGAAGAATCGAACTAAATAACCTGGAAAACGACTTACTCTGATTGAATATTTGCCAGTTTATTCCTCAAATGAATAATTCCACAAACTGGTTTTGCACTTCTATAAATCACGTCTAGACCGGAGTTGATCAAGCAACCTAAGGCATATCAGACTCTTTTCATTACAGTCCTCTGCTACGCCCTCCACACTGTGCTATCGAAGGTTGAGTCACCATTGATTAATTGAGAAAATACCTAAATTATATCTATTGGTAACGTCTTTTCTTTGATTACCTCTCTACTGGATTTCCACAATTAATAATTCCTCAAAGTGTTTTTTCAGCTCTCTATAAAATTCCTTCGAGCCGGAGTTGAACCAGCGACCTAAGGATTTCAGGACTCTTTTTCACTAACAGTCCTCCGCTCTACCAACTGAAGCTATCGAAGGGTTGAGTTTCATCTTAAGTGATTGAGAGACAATCAACTAAATAACCTGGAAACGACTTACTCTGATTGAATGTTTGCCGTTTATTCCCCAAATGATAATTCCACAAACTGGTTTTGCACTTCTATAAATCACGTCTAGCCGGAGTTGATCAAGCAACCTAAGCATATTCAGACTCTTTTCATTAACAGTCCTCTGCCCCACCAACTGTGGCTATCTAAGGTTGGAGTCACCTCTATTTAATTGGAGAAAATACCTAAATATATCTATTGGTAACGACTTTATTTGATTACCTCTCTACTGGATTTCCACAATTGATAATTCCTCAAAGTGTTTTTTCAGCTCTCTAAAATTCCTTCGAGCCGGAGTTGAACCAGCGACCTAAGGATTTCAGACTCTTTTCACTACAGTCCTCCGCTCTACCAACTGAGCTATCGAAGGGTGAGTTCATCTGAGTGATTGAGAGACAGACAATCAACTAAATAACCTGGAAACGACTTACTCTGATTGAATACTTGCCATTTATTCCCCAAATGATAATTCCACAAACTGGTTTTGCAATTCTATAAATCAACGTCTAGCCGGAGCTGATCGAGCAACCTAAGCTTTTCAGACTCTTTTCATTACAGTCCTCTGCCCCACCAACTGTGCTCATGAAGGTTGAGTCATTTTAAGTAATTGAGAGAATACCCTAAATATATACCTATTGGTAACGACTTTCTTTGATTAACTCCTCTACTGGATTTCCACAATTGATAATTCCTCAAAGTGTGTTTTTTCAGCTCTCTAAAACTCCTTCGAGCCGGAGTTGAACCAGCGACCTAAGGATTTCAGACTCTTTTCACTACAGTCCTCCGCTCTACCAACTGAGCTCTAATAGAAGGGTGAGTTTACCTTGAGTAATTGTGAAACAATTGACTAAAATATAACCTGGAAAACGACTTACTCTGATTGAATGTTTGCCGTTTATTCCCCAAATGATATTTCCACAAACTGGTTATGCACTTCTATAAAATCACGTCTAGCCGGAGTTGATCGAGCAACCTAAGCATATCAGACTCTTTTCATTACAGTCCTCTGCCCCACCAACTGTGCTATCTAAGTTTGAGTCACCTTGATTAATTGAGAAAATACCTTAAATATATCTATTGGTAACGACTTTCTTTGATTATCTCTCTACTGATTTTCCACAATTGATAATTCCTCAGTGTTTTTTCAGCTCTCTAAAATTCCTTCGAGCCGGAGTTGAACCAGCGACCTAAGGATTTCAGACTCTTTTCACTACAGTCCTCCGCTCTACCAACTGAGCTATCGAAGGGTGAGTTTATCTGAGTAATTGTGAAACAATTGACTAAATAACCTGGAAACGACTTACTCTGATTGAATTTTTGCCATTTATTCCCCAAATGATAATTCCACAAACTTGGTTTTGCACTTCTATAAATCAACGTCTAGCTGGAGTTGATCCAGCACCTAAGGATTTCAGACTCTTTTCATGATTACCCTCTCTACTGGTTTTCCACAATTGATAATTCCTCAAAGTGTTTTTTCAGCTCTCTAAAATTCCTTCGAGCCGGAGTTGAAACCAGCGACCTAAGGATTTCAAGAACTCTTTTCATTACAGTCCTTGCCCACACCCACTGTGCTATCGAAGGTTGAGTCACCTGATTAATTGAGAGAAAATCCTTAAATATATCTATTGTAACGACCTTTCTTTGATTACCTCTTTACTGGTTTTCCACAATTGAAAAATATTCCTCAAAGTGTTTTGTTCAGCTCTCTAAAATTCCTTTCGAGCCCGGAGTTGAACCAGCGAACCTAAGGATTTCAGACTCTTTTTCACTAAAGTCCTCGCGCTCTACCAACTGAGCTATCGAAGGGTGAGTTGTCATTGAGTGATTGAGAGAAGACAATCAACTAAATAACCTGGAAACGACTTTACTCTGATTGAACTATTTGGCCAGTTCTTCCCCAAATGAATAATTCCTCAAGTGGTTTTGCACTTATATACTATAAACCAACCTCTTGCTGGAGTTGATCCAGCAACCTAAGGATTTTCAGACTCTTTTCATGATTTACCTCTCTACTGGTTTTCCACCAATTGATAAATTCCTCAAAGTGTTTTTTTCAGCTCTCTAAAATTGCTTCGAGCCGGAGGTTGAACCAGCGACGTCTAACCGATTTCAGACTCTTTTTCATTACAGTCCTCTGCCCCACCAACTGTGCATATCGAAGGTTGAGTCACCTTGAGTTACTTGAGAAAATAACCCTAAATATATCTTATTGGTAACGACTTTCTTTGGATTAACTCTCTACTGGGTTTTCCCAATTTGATAGTTCCTCAAAATGTTTTTTCAGCTCTCTAAAATTCCTTCGAGCCGGAGTTGAACCAGCGACCTAAGGATTTCAGACTCGTTTCACTACAGTCCTCCGCTCTACCAACTGAGCTATCGAAGGGTGAGTTCATCAGAGTGATTGAGAGACAATCAACTAAATAACCTGGAAACGACTTACTCTGATTGAATATTTGCCAGTTCTTCCCCAAATGATAATTCCTCAAAGTGGTTTTGCACTTCTATAAATCAACGTCTAGCTGGAGTTTGATCCTGCACCTAAGGATTTCAGACTCTTTTCATGATTACCTCTTTACTGGTTTTCCACAATTGATAATTCCTCAAAGTGTTTTTTCAGCTCTCTAAAATTCCTTCGAGCCGGAGTTGAACCAGTGACTTAAGGATTTCAGACTCTTTTCATTGCAGTCCTCTGCCCCACCAACTGTGCTATTGAAGGTTGAGTCATCTTTAGTAATTGAGAGAATACCTAAATATATCCAGGGGTTTTTCTAGAAAAAAAAAGTAGCAGGGAGCAGACCCCTGCGCAAAGCCGAGGGAGCAACGCGACCGAGGGGCGGGGGATGGTGTGGAAGGGGGGTCTCCCCCTTCCACGGCGGCGCGAAGCCTTTGTGAAAAAATAATGATTTAAATGGATACATTCTGAGGGCTATCTTTAGAGAGAAATTCTAAGCTCTTGTGGTCATCCTGAAAAAACTAAAATACTATCAACTTTTGGTAGACTTATTAAAAAAAAATAACATCTGATGTTTTCTTATAGTTATACTACACGGTAAAGTTAGTTGTTCATAATCATTTTATTGAGATATTTAGTTTTGACCTACAGTGCCCTCCACAAATATTTGGCTCCCCTAGTGAATATTGAGCAAAAACAGGCTATGTGAAAAAAAATCTTACCTTTTCATTTAAGTTAAATTATTGAAAGAAAAAAAAAAAACTGTCGACATTAGATTTTTGTGAATTATTTTTTGAGTGAAAGACCAAGAGGATAAACAGCAAAAGACATATTTTTTGATAACCAGTTGTGCTCATATTCAGGGGTGCCAAATATTTGTGGAGGGCACCGTAAATATCAAGATATGCGATACCACAATATTTTATTATTAAAGATTTGCTTCAACATCTCATTAAAATAGCCCCTAAAAAAGGCGCATTACAAGTACCAGTAGCCCTACCGCAGAATAACGGTAACATTGGCGCAGATTGGGTGGGTCTTGTCGTAAATCAAACGGACAGGTATAAGCATTTTCTAGGCAAAATAACCGTTTTGAAAACGATCGTCTTGTTTAAGTCACCTGACCTAAAAGGATGTTTTTGTAAAGTTGGAATACAACTAAATTAAATTTTAAACCAACACATACTTGAACTTATCCAGAGAAACTCGGCCCCTTTTCTGATTCTGCCTCTCCACTGAACACTCATCCGAGCCAGACAGGTGTTTCGTCGATGGTCACGGATTCCCTCTATTGAAGCGATCTCTCGCTGTTGGCATTATCTTCCCTCCACATTGTGGACAGAAAAAAGATGTCATCTTCCTCTGCCCCGGACACTCTTTGGCTTTTCGTTTCGTTCCGTGGGATGACATGTTTTCACGTTAATAAACTAATCGTCTAACGGTACTTTATTCTATCTAGTCTATCTAGTTCTATCTATTTCTATGCGTTCGAATGGTTGACTTTGTAGTTCGCGCCAGTGTCACGTCATTACATTTGATCATATATTATTTATTTATTGTTGTTTTTTGGCTGATGTGATGAGCACTTGTCAGTATGTTTGGTGTATATTGTATTGCAAATTATTATTATTATAATAAAAAAGATTTAAAAAAAAAAAGACACGTCACATTTGGTCGTGCTCGCTTGTTACACGCTCCTCATGCGTCAAAAAACCCATTCAAATAACATAGTAAGCTCGCTAGCTAGCTGCTAATAACGTTAGCATGTCGATCTCGATCGGTCTGGAAACTCCAATTTCGGATCGGAATATTTTTGAGTAATTATAATTTATTTTGGAGGATCAGACACATTGTTCAGGTGGTGGGTGTTTGGATATTTTCGCGGAGAAAAGATCAGTTCGTTTGAGAATTAGTGTAGGTTGTATACACGCAGCATGTAAGTACAGGTCCAAGTTTGACAGGTTCAGTCGCATTTCGGTAAGTAGGATGGCGCACGCGCCGGGAGTAGTATCGGGGCGCAGCGCCCCTGTTCCCTTGTTTAGAAAAAACCCTGATATCTATTGCTAACGACTTTCTTTGATTACCTCTCTACTGGTTTTCCACAATTGCTAATTCCTCAAAGTGTTTTTTTCAGCTCTCTAAAATTCCTTCGAGCCGGAGTTGAACCAGCGACCTAAGGATTTCAGACTCTTTTCACTACAGTTCCTCCGCTCTACCAACTGAGCTATCGAAGGGTGAGTTTACATAAGTAATTGTGAAACAATTGACTTAATAACCTGGAACGACTTACTCTGTGATGAATTTTTGCCATTTTATTCCCCAATGATAATTCCACACAAACTGGTTTTGACACTTCTATTAAAATCACGTCTAGCCGGAAGTTGATGAAGCCACCTAGAGCCTATATCAGACTCTTTTCTTCTTTACAGTCCGTCTGCGCCCACCCAACTGTGCTATCTACAGGTTGAGTCACCTTGATTAATTGAGAAAAATACCTAAATTAACTATTGGGTAAACGACTTTCTTTGATTACCTCTCTACTGGATCTTCCACAATTAATAATTCACATCACAAGTGTCTATCGTTATTCAGCTCTCTAAAGTTTACCTTCTCGATGCGGAGTTTGAACCCATCGACATAAGGATTTCAGACTCTTTTCACATACTCAGTCCTCCACTCTACACAACTGAGCTATCGTATAGGGTGTAGGTGTATACATTTGAGTGATTTGAGAGACAATCAACTAAATAACCTGGGAAACGACTTACTCTGATTGAATAGTGTTTGCCGTTTATTCCCACAAATGATAATTCCACAAACTGGTTTGTGCACTTCTTTTAAATCACTGTCTAACCGGAGTTGATTCAAGCACCTAAGCATATCAGACTCTTTTTCATAATACAGTCCTCTGCTCCCATCTCACCCAACTGTGCTTATCTCTTAAGGTTTTGAGTCACTTGAATTAATTGAGAACTGAGTAAGATAGTGACCTAGATATATATCTATTGTGGTAACGACTTTCTTTCATTACCTCTCTACTGGTTTTCCACAATTGATAATTCTCTCATGGTGTTTTTTCAGCTCTCTAAAATTCCTTCGAGCCGGAGTTTGAACCATTTTGCGACCTAAGGATTTTTCAGACTCTTTTCACTAGCAGTCCTCCGCTCTACCAACTGAGCTATCTAAGGGGTGAGATTAGCTGAGTAATTGTGAACAATACTTGGACTAAAATACCTGAAACTCACTACTTACTCTGATTGTGAATTTTTGCCCTTTATTCCCCAAATTTGATATTCCACAAACTGGTTTTGCACTTCTATAAATCACGTCTAAGCCGGAGTTTGATCAAGCAACCTAAGCATATTCAGACTCTTTTCATTAACAGTCCCTGCCCCACACAAACTGTGCTATCTAAGGTTGAGTTTCACCTTGATTAATTAAAGAAATTACTTATAATATTCGATTCGGTAACGCGACTTTCTTTGGAGTTACCTCTCTACTTGGTTTTCCACAATTGGATAATTCCTCAAGGTGTTTTTTCAGCTCTCTAAATTCCTTCGAGCCGGAGGTTGACAGACCGAGCGACCTAAGGATTTTCCGACTTTTTTCACTACAGTCCTCCGCTCTACCAACTGAGCTATCGAAGGGTGAGTTCAACTTATGAGTGATTGAGAGACAATCAACTAACATAACCTGGAAACCGAGCTTACTTCCTGATTGCATATATTGCAGTTCTTCCCCAAATGATATCCTCAAAGTGGTTTTGCCACTTCTTAAAACCAAACGTTCTAGCTTGGAGTGTGGACCAGAAACTAAGGATTCAGACTCTTTTCCATTGTTACCTCTCTATAGGTTTTCCACATTAGATAATTCCTCAAAGTGTTTTTTCAGTCTCTAAAATTCCTTCGGCGGGAGTTGCTCGCGACCTAAGAGATTTTCAGGACTCTTTTCATTACCAGTCCTCTTGCCCCACCAACTGTGCCTTATCGAAGGTTGAGTCACTTGATTAATTGAGAAAATAATCCTAAATATATCTAATTGCGTAACGAACTTTCTTTGATTACCTCTCTACTGCTTGTTCCACAATTTGGATGTTTCCTCTCGTGAAAGTGTTGTTTTTCAGCTCTCTCGCTCGCTCTAATTGATTTCTTTGGCCGGAGTTGAACCAGGACTATAGGGATTATCAGACTCTTCTTCCTACAGTACCTATCCGGCCGTCTACCAACTGAGCTTTATCGAAAGGGTGATTATTACTATGATGTATTGCTGAAAAACATAACTAAATAATCTGAAATCGACGTTACTTGATTGATACTGCCATTTATTCCCAAATGATAATTCCATAACTGGTTTAGTGAACATTCATAGTAATCCACGTCGTAGCCAGGAGTTGATCGAGGAACCCTAAATGCTTTCAG